>QZGG01000742.1:0-100210 GCA_006409495.1 Sedum album
AGACTATGTTCATTATCGTTATATCTAATCTCATATTATGTTTTGTGAACTTAGTTATTCTTTTTGATAATGTACTTTA
Source organism: Sedum album (assembly GCA_006409495.1). Lineage (NCBI taxonomy): Eukaryota > Viridiplantae > Streptophyta > Magnoliopsida > Saxifragales > Crassulaceae > Sedum > Sedum album. The sequence continues at coordinate 80 of QZGG01000742.1, forward strand.
CATTATGAAACATATGAGTTACCCATGTTAGCCGAAAGGGTTCTTCTACGAGCATTTTGAATGTGCACAAAAAACGAAAGTAAAAATGCACAAAACGATAAAATTGTGTAAAAAATTGGGCCTTAGAAGTCATAACAATTAGAGCGAATCCTAATTGATCCCAACTTCATGATAGCTTGTCACAGTAAATGTTTTTCCAATTCAACATCAGGACACTTGGGATTTCCTTGTAGAAAAAAAAAGACACATAGGTTTAGTAACATGACATTGGCCATAAATTGAATTCAAGCATCCAACTCTCGCTTAAAACCTTTCCCTTTTACTAGTACTTTCTTGCACAGAAAAATCTGTGCATATATTCTAATAAATTATATTGTATATTTTAATTAAAGAAACAAAATACATATAATTTAGAGTATAATAGATGTATAAGAATGTTAAGTAAATATAAATAAAAGGAGGAGTATTTTCGGAATAAAAAATGTGGTTTTACAAAAATAACTGCTAATTCAATCCTTTGCATTTTAAATATAGAATAGATATCCCAATTCCCAAATTTCCTCAAGGTCAACACTGGTCTCGTCAACACCAAGGAAGGTGAGTAAAGCTTCATTCTTTTAGGGTCAGAGATTCGCATATTCGCTGAGCAGTCGATTGATTTGTTCATTTTTTGAGGAAAGATTCTGACTTTTGATAATTTAGGGTTTTGTGTGGACTTGAGTCTTACTCAGATTTTCCATCTAACAATTGAATTAAGTTTTCTGTTTAGTGGTCTCTAAACCCTAAATTGAAGCTTTCATTCTTGAGAATTGGGTATTTTGGTGCTGTAATATGTTAGTGATTTTTGGATGAACATGTGAAGATTAGTGTGTGATCGATTGTCTTCAAAGGGTGGTAGTTAAAATATGCTGCCTGGCGATGGGTCTTATGGAGGACTGAGGATTGAGAGCAAGGTAGTGTACTGTTGCATCAATATATTCATGTCTTCCCGCCGTTCAGTATGGGCACATTACAACACTGTTGCAGACCAGTGTCAATAGTGGAGTATAATAAATCTTCAAGAGACGGGAATGTCGCCATTGATGACGGTATTGATGATGGTGGAAAGGAGCAAAAGGAGGGTCGGTTTGGCATGTGTTAAGTGGACTGATCATATGGTTAAGATGCGTTATCTGGGTATGGTGGTGAGGGGCGAATGAAAAATGAGTCTATCCAAAAGAAAGGAAAGTGGAAGTCAAATTCTAAAGTAATGGCTGAAAGAGGGTTCTTTGTTTCACCACAGCAGTGTGAGGATAAGTTTAATGATCTTAATAAAAGGTATAAAGGTTGAACGAAATTCTTGGGAGAGGCATGACGTGTCAAATTGTTGAGAAACCTGAACTGCATCATATGATGGAATATTTATCTGAGAAATGGAAGGAAGATGTGGTTTCATGGTGCGGAGCTCAGTTAAGAGGACAAAGCATGACCTGAGTAGCGAAGAATTCAGCCTTGGAAATGTGCAAGAAGTCAGCAAGATTAGCTGTATAAATCCACAATATGTTCATATTGACATGAACCAAGCGTGCACTGAAAGTTCTAAGTCTGCATGGTACCAAAGCCCGATGACGGAGAGTTTGGAAGAGAAGAGAATCAAAATAAAATTGGAAATGTTGGAGCTAGAGAAGCAGCGGCTAAAATGGCAGAGATGTAGCCAAAAAGAGGACAGACAGTTAGAAAAGATGCGGTTGAAAATGAGAGCTTGAAACTTGAAACTGAAGGTATGGCACTAGATTAGAAACGAAGGGAACAAACCTCAAGCTTGGTTAAGTTTTCATCACTGGAGCTCAAACAATCCTAAATATTCATAATTGCCTAAATCATATGCTGAAGATATCTTTCTGCTATCCATAGTTGGGCTTCTCAGTTCTCAGTGTGTGGGTTGCTCGTAACCTGTCACAACATACATAAATTTGCAAGGGCAGTTAGGTTTTTATTTCACAGATTTTATATACAGAGTCCTGGGAATCCCTTAGCTCTTATCTAATGGATCTCGAGTCCGCCGTAATTTTGTCAGGTTTTGGTATCAAAGCAAAGAGCTTTTTCATTGCTCAAGATCAGTTTTATTACATTCTTTGATTAAGTTGTTTCCATTCATTGGATTCTTTTAGAATGTCAACAATGGAATGATTGTTTTCTCTTATTTCATCACAACTCTATGATGAGAATATTGACAAGTAAACATTTGAAATTTCAGATTGGGAATGGAAGGCTCAAGCGGGATATTTAAGTTTGCTGAGAGAATGATGGAGGTTTATCAATTGTGTTGTAAAGATCGAAATGCTTTGTAAAATGCTGCTTTCTGATAAGAATTAGTGCAACACCATCTACTTCCTATTTTCGGAACTTCCCATGTACATCCATACTGTCTTTCGAGTACTACTGCTAAACACGGAGTCTCTAATCTATTTGTCAGCGCCAACAGCTATAGCAAAACTGAAAGGAACAAAAAGCTGCAGCCAGACCACATCTTCTGCCTATTAAGCTGGCATCAGCCTTCTCCTGAACCTGCTCAATTTATGGCAGCATAAATCAACATTTTTTGCTGGATTTCTATATTTGTAAGGGCATTGCTAACTAATAGCCATTCGAATGTAAGAGCTATGTTATGTGCACTTACTCGATTCTTGCCGTTTTGAGTTAGCCATTAACTATGCACACATGCTTCCATCCGGATAACTTCATTTCATTGCAACTCTCCAGGATTGAGCGAAAGGGCTGAGCTGAGAATAAGAACAAGCTGCAGAAACATATACTACAAAATTGTCAGCCAAAAATCTTGAAAACAAGTCTTTACAAAATCAATATTTAAAATAAAAAGGCGTAGGAATCATCAGGTAATTCTGGTTAAGATGCGAGAAAAAACAAAAGAGATTTTTTGACGTGATATTGGCACGGCTCAATCAAAAAACATAGCTCAGGTTTAATTTGAGCGCAGTTTTCTCATTGAACTGCACCAACATCTCGTCGAGTCTCAACACTTCCTAGCATTTTTACTAATATATCAAAAGATTACATGATCAATAACAGCAGATATACAAATACAACTGGTCAGAAACAAAAACTTGATAAAAACAAAATCAAAGAATAAGCAGTAAGCAAAGATGAAAGATTGAGTTCCAGAGTGCAGCAGAACACAACAACACAAGTAGATGATGGATCAATGAAATGGGGTTTTTAAAAAGTAGAGATTTTTGCAATAAAGCTTAATCAGCATTGAATAAGTAGCATTGAATTCTTCAACTACTCAACAGGGTGAGGAAGTTGGAATATTAATTTATGACAGTACACAACAGGTTTCCTGTGATTACTGACTACCAACAACTTATTAAATTCTCTAAATTTGAAAATCAAATAAAAGTAAGCAAATAGTATGCAGAGATCAATTTTCATAGACAAATCTGGAGCTTTTAATGTTAAAGGCAGCAGCAGAGAACAGGCATTTAAGATTGTTGGGCAGATTGTGAAGGATGTTGGTTTCTAAATTTTCTAAATTTTTTAATTATTTTAATTATAATTTTGAGATTTGGGCATTTAGTTTTTGATACCTGCAAATGGGTATTTTGGAGAGTTGAGGTTACCATGGCATCAAGGCTGTTGTTATCATATTCATAGTTTTGCCGGCAGGTACTGTTTTTAAGACGTTGGATTTATTTGAATCTAGAAAATCCTACAGGGGACAGTGTTCCGGTCACTGTCTTGTGTCATTTAATTTTGTCTGGAATATCGATTGGAAAGCGATGCATCGAACACATTGTCCATGGAACTTCTCTATTTCAAGCTTTTAATGTTAATATTCAATCAGTGTATTCAGATTGATATTTACAAGATCATTCATCATCTTGATCAGTAGAGCAAACTTTTCAAATGCTAAATTAATTTTGATTTGGAATTTGGAAATTGGTGGGTCATCTAGTAAGAACATATTTACAATGCTCATTATTCAGTGGGGTTTGATTGCTACCTAGGACACATGGCACGAATTCAGCGACCATTGTCATCATCTGTTGCATCAAACAAATTTATTTTTAAAAAATTTTCTTCGTAAAAAAGTCAAAGTACACATATGCGATCTTGAATATGGAGTTTGTCTTTTCACGACCTTGAATATGCGACCTCGAAATTTTGTCTTTTCGCAAAAATGTGTAGACAATTAAAGTAAAAAATGCAAATAATGAAATCTCAATATGCACTCGTGTATGAGTTCGCAGAAGAACTTGACTCATAGTCCCTAGTATTCACTAGTGCTTGACTATGAATATGGAGTTTGGCTGACCATCAGTGTTTTTTTGTTTACTACTCCTCCGCCCCATTATGTTTGTCCACTTTGATTATTTTATATCTCACAAATAATCAAAAAAGTGGACAAACTTTGTGGGACGGAGAGAGTAGTTTTTTGGAAAAATGTGTAATTGATGGAATTTGAGCCCTTGTCAAATTGTCATAATTAATGCAAGACCACTTTGATTATTAGATAATCTGAATTTAAAAGGAACAAGAAGAAAATAACTTGTTGCATTTTCAGTTTAATTAAGTGCTGATATGACTGTCTTTACTGGACTCTGGAACAGGCCTTTTATTTTCTATGTTTGTTTAAGATGGACCGGCCAGTCTTGCTGGTTAAACAAATGAGTATAGGATTTTTTATTTATTAAAATTATTTCATTCAATCTTTTAAGGAGTGGACAAACTCCATACTTGAAGATTAATGAGAGCTTGAATCATTAAGCTCTGTGAACATAGATAAAATAAATGATCGTTTTTTCGCTGCTCCTTCTGCAAATGAGTTTAGGATCCAATTATAAAGTTATGATAAAACGTCAAAGAGATGTGTCACTTTGATGCTTGCAGTAATTAGTTGTGCTGCATGAGATTCGAATTTTCAGTGCTAATGTTATTTCAGGCAGAGATATTTAGTTTTATGCATTGATTAAACTAACTCAATATTCATTTCTTTACTTCGCAATTTTGTGCAATAAAATAAATATTTTCTGCGGTTCAAGAGAAACAAAGTGTTTAGGTATAGAAGGATATAATATCAATCGTTGGATTAAATTAGTCTGCGGTTGAGATTAAAGTTGGTTTTTATATAATGGGTAATTGGATTTGCAAAAAACCCTATCAATTGAGATTGACAGTTATTTTTGAATTAAATCTTATCTATTAAATTATTAATACTCAACGGTTGAAATCGTCATTCACATGTATTTATCTATCCTCCTACAATCTTACTCTTGTTGATAAAACTCCTTTTCAATAAATCTCATTTACTATAAATTGATTAACAATTAAAATTTTAAACACACATCATATATATATTAAAAGAGAAGTATGTTTGACACGTGTCGCCGTGTGAGCGATTTCGCCTACGTGTCATTTTTTTAGATTTTTGAATTCTTTTTGCTTTTTTCTGATTGGCTGGTTTTTTTCTAAATCCTAAAAACCCTCTTATCCAATTTTTTAAAAATCAGGATATATTCTTTTTTTAATTGCTTTTAAATGTCCTCAAATCATGTATTTTATCCAATGGTTGATCCTATTTTTTAAAATTGGTTACACACAAATTTAAATTTAACAATTTTTTAAAAATCAGGATTTATTCTTTTTTTAATTGATTTTAAATGTCCTCAAATCATGTATTTTATCCAATGGTTGATCCAATTTTTTAAAATTGGTTACACACAAATTTAAATTTAACAATTTTTTAAAAATCAGGATTTATTATTTTTTTAATTGCTTTAAATGTCCTCAAATCATGTATTTTATCCAATGGTTGATCCAATTTTTTAAAATTGGTTACACACAAATTTAAATTTAACAATTTTTAAAAAATCAGGATTTATTCTTTTTTAATTGCTTTTAAAAATCATATCATATCATATATATATTAAAAGGGAAGTATGATTGGACACGTGTCGTCGTGTGAGCGATTTGGACTACGTGCCATTTTTTTTAGAATTTTGAATTCTTTTTCCTTTTTTCTGATTGGCTGGAATATTTTTTGAATAATAATATTTTTTTAGAATTTAGAATTTTGAACCCCAATTGTATTTTCAAATAATTATATAGAAATACATTTCGTTAAATCGATCACCCCGCGCACAGCGCGGGTCAATACCTAGTACTTTATTAAATTAGCAGCAATATCATTAAACTTTCGATTAGTGTAACCGTTGTAATTAAACCCCAACCGGTAATCCCGTTTCCATCATAAGTCATCAACATCGATCAACGGTCCAGATCTTCTCATCTATAAATCCAACGGCTACAATTGCATACGCTCTGTGGGGTCCACTGTGGAAAATACTTTCCCGCCGCCAGAACTCCATAAACGCCTCTCTCTCTTTCTCTATCATTCACTTTTGCATCGATTCACTCACCTTTAAACCCTCGTCGTAGTCCTTATCTCTCGTTTTCGTCGACGCCGATCTTTTTACGGAAAGGTTTACGATTCCCGCGGCGTTGAATCGCTGTGCGGAATGGAGTTGCGGTCGCGTCGGAAACTGTCTATTGAGCCGGTTGTTAATGGTACAGTCGGTTTCGGTGTTTTACGATTTTTTTGAGCTTTTCGTTTCAATTTCGATAGATTGATTCATTGTGTGTGAAATTAGTGTTGATTGATGTTGATTTAAGGATTTGTGGTTGGTGAGGTCACTAGGGATTTGTGTAATTGTCTTGGGGAAGTGCATGTCTGAGTTATTATGGTTAACTGGAATGTGTGTTGTTACGGAAAATTTATGTGTGCTTTTCATTTGATGGAATGGGTGCTGTTTATGTGAGATTGATTTTATTGATATTTTGTTTGTGTCACTAAGAGAGTGGGGATAAACGAGACAGCAATATTGAGGATGAGAAGGATGATTCATTTCGAATTCGGAAGACTGGCTAATAAGTGGTAAGGCCTTTTAGGTGTGCTTTATGCGCCTATGGTCATGTTATTTTAAGCTGCTAGTGAATACATTGGGACATTGTTTGTGTACATAGTTAGACATTCTCAAATTTCAATTCAAGTTAAACCCAATTTATTTGGTTCTCACATGATGAAGTGAATTTGTAACATGTAAAGCTATTAAAGATACATATTAATTAGTTATTGAAACTATCAGGGTGCTTAGTTTCTTTTTATATTTACTGTGTATTTTTTGTGATTTTGATTATAATTGGCTGTATAGATGGAGATTTTGAAAGTGATGAGAACTCTGATGTCGAGATAATGAGTAGAAAAAGAGGAGTTGCTTTGAAAGATGGTGAAGCTGATACCTGCATAGCTTATGATGAAAATGTGACGAATTTAGGTTCTAAGGTTAGATCAAATGGACCTGGCAGTTCCAGTGGCGCAATCAATAATGATGATGCTATGGGTGACTCAGGTGACGAGGATTTGCTTTTTGTTGATGACAACAGTTTAGACTCGCCAGTAGTGGATGGTGCTGTGGAGGCTCTGAATGTACCGCCAGCAGATGCAAGTCTATCTGCAAGCAAAAGGAAAAGGAAAAGGGATGATAAGCCCGTATTGTTGTGGCACATTTGGGAAGAAGAGAATAAAAAATGGGTTAGAGAAAATCTAAATGTCGAAATTGATTTAGAGAACCACAATGAGAGAGTTGATGAAACTGCTGAAGCATCCTCAGATTTGAGAATGCCTTTGCTTAGATATCAAAAGGAATGGCTTGCTTGGGCCATGAAACAAGAAACATCTGAAACTAAAGGGGGTATATTAGCCGATGAAATGGGAATGGGGAAGACCATTCAAGCAATTGCACTGGTGCTTGCTAGACGAGAATGTTCACTAGCAACTTCGCAGTTATCTGAACCTTCCCTATCGCGGGAACCATCAGCGGGTTTGTTGGAAGTCAAAGGGACCCTCGTCATATGTCCTGTTGTTGCTGTTACTCAGTGGGAAAGTGAAATTAATCGTTTTACAGCAAAAGGAAGCTCTAAAGTATTAATATATCATGGGCCTAGCAGAGGAAAAAGTATTGGTCAACTCTCAGATTATGATTTCGTCCTAACCACTTATTCATTGGTCGAGAATGAATACAGACGGAATGTTATGCCTGCAAAGGAACCTTGTATATATTGTGGTCAGCGGTTCTATGAGCACAAGATGGCCGTGCATCTTAAATACTTTTGTGGGCCTGGTGCCTCAAGGACAGCAAAGCAGTCAAAGCAGTCAAAGCAGCATAAGAAAAAAGGGAAAAGTAAAAAACATTTAGAGGAACCCCAATCTAGTTCCAAAGACATCAAGAAGACCCTGAAACCCTCCAAAATAGAATTAAATTCCCAGCATACCTCTAGGGTGAAAAATGGTGCTTCCTCTCGACAAACTAAATTTAAAGGGACGTCAATCTTATATGCCGTGAAGTGGAATCGAATAATATTGGATGAGGTAAACTTACTGGTGCTATATTAGTTTTGCTCTCTATTGTTGTATTTCATGGTTATTTGAAACAAAGCATAATGACAGTTTCCTGTACTTCACGTTTGGTGTATCTATATGATGAGCAATGATATATCGTCTCTTAAAATGAATCATAATGTATTCGGTGATTTCTAAATATTGAAATAATGAGTTGTGTTAGGCTGGCCATTTCATTGTTTTCTTTTCAACATATTGATGTTGCTTATTTGTCATGGGGCACATTCTAACTTAAATCTAATGTAGGCTCATTCTATCAAAGATCGAAAATGCAATACAGCAAAAGCCGTATTTGCTCTTGAATCCTCGTTCAAATGGGCTTTAAGCGGAACCCCTCTTCAAAACCGTGTTGGAGAATTGTATTCACTTGTTAGTATAATTTTGTATTATTCAAATAGCATTATTTTCAGATTTTCGCTTAGTGTGAAAGTTGATCTAACAAGTTTGTCGTCTGTTTTCCAAAATTCAACAAATGCAGATCAGATTCCTTCATATTAGCCCATACTCATACTACTTTTGCAAGGATTGTGATTGTAAGACACTCGACTACAGGTATGCTAGATTGCCACTGTATCTCTTTTAGCGTTTGGTACCTATACTAGTCCTCTAAACTTGTTGGCTTCTAGTTCTTATTTGAATTCTCCCTACATACAAAATTGAATATGTGGTTTGCCTTGGCTGAGCATCTCTATCAATATGATCTTTATTTATTTGTGTGTCATATGCTAAACTCTTGAGCACCTCAAAAATGCTTCTGTAGCTAATTATGTCTTTATTGTTTTTGTTTTGACAAAATGCATCTATAAAGTGTTATTACTCGGGTTTTATGCACACAAAAATGCTATAGCGCACCAAAGTAAGTATTATGTTCCATTTTTTGGGTGGTGAGGGGTGAGGCAGTGAGCTGGGCCTGCAAGATACTTATTGGCAAAACAATGTAATACAGCACTCGAGTTTGTGGCTTATGCGATTTTAAAATAGCACGGATGTTGTAAACTCAGTTCTACACTTATACATCCATAAGACAGTTATTTTGTTAGATCATTGGCTTCTGTTTGAGACAATTTTTAAGAACTTAAAACCTCTCTCCATGCAGTAGCAACTATGTTTAGCTATCCATTATCACAGTTTCACCCACGTTGACTTTTATTTTACTAGTACCTCTGCAGAATGCAAGTCTTGTCCACACAAATCTGTCAGGCACTTCTGTTGGTGGAATAAGGTTGCAGCAACTTTCATGGTTCGAAATATCATTTTGTAGTCTTCTCATTTGAGTGTCACTCATTATTTTTATCTTTTCACATTTGGTTCAGTATGTGGCTACACCAATACAAAATTGGGGATACTCAGGTGAAGGAAAGAATGCTATGGTTTTACTGAAAAACAAAATACTCAAACGCATACTGCTTCGACGAACAAAAAAAGGCCGGGCTGCCGATCTTGCGCTTCCTCCAAGAATTGTGAGCTCTCGTATCACATCGATTATCCATCTTCATCGACTTTGTGACTATCCTGTTTCAATGTTTTCATTTCGTTCAATAATGTCTCACTAGGTTTCCCTGAGACGAGATAACATGGACATAAAAGAAGAAGATTATTACACTTCATTGTACAACGAAAGTCAGGCTGAGTTTAATACGTATGTTCTCAACTCCTTTTTTGCTAATCAGCCATGAATTATCACATGTTAGTTACTTATTTAGAATTCATTTATCTTTGATACAGCTATGTCCAGGAGGGAACTTTGATGAATAATTATGCCCACATATTTGACCTTCTCACTCGATTGCGGCAGGTAATGTGCATTGAGCATTTGAATACACACATCATAGTTCAATCATGTTATATTTATATACTCAAACTGTCAGAAGTTGATGTCCTACTGTTCATGATTGTTTCTATTGAAGGATGTTTTTGTCTTCATGACTCACGTAATATCTGAACTTAATCTTTCTTTCCAGTTCAAGCTCTGGAAAATAAACTAAAATTTTATTAGTCGAAAAGGCATGTATGATGCGTCTAACTCCTAGTTGCTGGTATTAATGATGCATTCAAGGTTGGTGTCCGATAGAATCTAATTTGGAACCATGGTACACCATTGTTAATAACTAGCAAATTGAGAAGTTTATATTGTTCGAAGAGTAGATTCTTATACCCTCCAAAATCGTCATGAGAAGAGGCTGAAGTGTAAGTTGTGTGATATTGGCATTCGCTATTGAAACCAAATTTATATTTACCAGTTTGCTATATACAATCATTGACTTGTATTCGTGCTCACCAATTTTCGATTTTATGCATGCAATCATTATTGTTCGTTCTGTTAGTCTGTTATTTGTATTAATAGTTTGTGTGTGTTAGTTCCCATTATATGAAGTGGTTCCCATTTGATCAGCCCCCCATATATACTCATCCCTCTAATTTTCTGGTTTATCTTGTATCTCTTTACTCAGGCTGTCAATCACCCTTACCTTGTTGTGTATTCAAGTACTGCCGCTCTGCGAAATGAACCCACGGTGGATCCTTATCATGCTGAGCAGCCATGTGGCATTTGCTATGAGATGGCAGAGGAAGCAGTGGTCAGTTTACTTCTGTTCAACATTCAATCTGACTAATTGCATTGGATGAGCACTATGTTTGTTGTATTCACCATTCTTCTGCTGTGCTTTAATATTCTGAGTACTCCATGTGTTATTACATTTTTTGTAACTGGTTTATGCCCTAATTTGATCATTTATGATTCAGGTCACCTCTTGTGAACATGTGTTTTGCAAGGCATGCTTAATTGATTACACCACTTCAGCTGGAACAGCTGTGTGCCCTAAATGCTCAAGGCCCTTAACAGTTGATATGTCTAGTTCGAACACAAATCAGAATGTAAAAACCTCTGTGAGGGGATACAGAGCTGCAAGTATTTTGAACCGAATCCAGCTTGATGATTTCCAGACGAGCACAAAAATAGATGCGTTGGTACGTGTCTCTAAAATTTATTGAGTTTTAATTGGTTGCGCACAAAAATATAAGATGGTGCAAACGTAAATTTTCTTCAGCAGATTATCAATCTCATGCACACAAGTACAAAGTTCTGGAAGAGTTTCTCTCAGGAGAATGATGTTGATTTTATTGGATACAGTGCTTATTTTGATATGTATTAACTTGGGATTGTTTTTTCTTCGACATTTGATTATTTTCAATATAGAGAAGGCTTAGTATGTCTTATTTCCCTAGAGCTGTTGCTTTTTTGCTGTATCTTAAATCCTGGCATTGTGGTGTTTCGGGTGCAGAGAGAAGAAATTAGATTTATGATCGAAAGGGATGGATCTGCGAAGGGCCTTGTATTCAGTCAGTTCACTTCTTTCTTGGATTTGATAAGCTATTCCCTTCAGAAGGTAAGACTACGGTTTCCACAAACGTACATGTTGCTAAACTAAGCATTTAGAATGTTATTTTTAGAGGGTTGCTTACATTATTTCATTTTGAAAGTGTTTTGCATACAACCATAAACTTGAAGCATTTAGGATGTTAATTATAGAGAATAGCTTACATTATTTTTATTTTGAAAGTGTTTTGCATACAAGCATAAACTGCTTTATTTGTGTAGGCAATCTGCAATGCAAATCTTATGTAAATCAGCTTTTCATTACCAAAATGAACGATCAAGAAAAATAAAATAAAAATATCAAGTTATAATAGAGTCGTACAAGGAACTGAGTCGCATTGAAGTTCATGCTCAGGTGTAAAAGCCCATAAATGCTCTGGTTTTGGGCTCCCCTAAACTTGTCAAGACACAATCTCTTGAGCCTTTGTGCAAAGAGCGCACAGACGCTCTTTTTAATAATAAGGTTTATGTCCTTAAAAAGTAATGCCAGCATTACTTTTTTGCAGTCTGGCATCTCTTGTGTACAACTGGTTGGTTCAATGACCATGTCTGCTAGAGATGCTGCAATCAAGAAATTCAAGGAAGACCCTGATTGCAAAATTTTCCTAATGAGCTTAAAAGCCGGAGGTGTAGCATTGAACCTGACAGTCGCATCTCATGTAAGTTTTGTCCTTGTAGCTTCAATAGCTCGTGCAGAAAACCGTGGCAATGCATGACCCTTGTTCCTGAATCAAGTTTCTTAAATATTCTTTATAACCAACAGACGCTGTTTTTCCTCTTTTTTCTGAGTTTTGTCTAAATCTGAAGGTGTTTTTGATGGATCCTTGGTGGAACCCTGCTGTGGAACGACAAGCTCAGGATAGGATCCACCGCATAGGGCAATACAAGCCCATTAGGTACTCTATGAAAATTCATTTCTATGAGCAGGCCTTTTTCATATGGTAAGGGATTGATGTTGCTCATAAATAATTGCTAAACCTGTTTTGTTTGTCAAACTCCATCAGAATTGTTCGATTTGTGATTGAGAATTCAATTGAGGAACGCATTCTGAAGCTTCAGGAAAAGAAGGAACTAGTTTTTGAAGGGTAAGGCAGTCTCAGTCATATAAATTCATCACATATTTCACATAGCTTCCATCTTTTAATTGCCAGTATATTATGTGAACAGTACTGTGGGTGGCTCTTCAGAGGCTTTGGGGAAATTGACTGAAGCTGATCTGAGATTTCTGTTTGCATGATAAAAATACCCATTGTAGCTATATACTTATTCATCCAGAGGAGGATCAACAATTATGGGATTGTCATTGGTGATTGTTGAGCAAGTAGTTCAACATTTTTGGACCAGGCTGACCGCCATCTCGTTAAAGAAAATGTGTATGTCATAGGCAGCTGAGTTATCATTATGATTTGAACATAAGCTTATGTTTTTGTAAACTATAGTGTCATGCTTGTAAATACTAAACCTTTGTATCTTTTTTGTTATGGCATCCTGTAATCAACACATTAAAAATTGTTAGCTTTTTCAGCAGTTGTACATATGCAGCAGGCTGTTCCAGGTGCAGTCGCAATGTACAAATGAAGTAGAATGAACTCTACAATTGAAGATATCACTTTCAAACCACAATTGGCACAACCTGAATCAAACAACACCACCAGCCGAGTTGGACGAATAATAACTACAAAACGACGGCGTTTGGGACATTGATAGATAAAGCTTCGAGTGAAACTACTCTCGTCTAGCTTAAACAGAATCCGATCGATGGCGTCGTCTTCCGATTTCAAAAAAGTCACCATTCAACGAGACGACACCGTATGCCATCTCTTCCTGAATCTAATTTTGCATTTTCGGATTCCAAAACCCTAAATTTTGCGAAATCGAATCTGAGAATTGAGTTTTTTGGATTTGTGTTGTTTGTAGTCATTTGATGCTTATGTGATTGGAGAAGACAATGCTCCAGGGATTGTAGTGGTACAAGAGTGGGAAAATTTTTTAGATTTGCCTTAGTTTTCAAAAAAATTTTCCCAAATGCCCTCTTTTTGAAAACTCTTTCCCAAATGCCCTACTTCTAATGAATCCGGTTTTGTCAAAACCGGAATTCTAAAAAAAAATATAAATCCGGTTATACGAAAACCGGAATCCAACAAAATCAACCGAATAGTTAGATTTTCTAACTATCCGGGTTTCACAAAACCGGATTCAATTAAAAAATAATATTATGTCTAGTCAGCAAAAATTAATGTCAAGACAACAATATTTAAATGAATCCGGTTCTATTGGAACCGGAAATGTACTTAGAAATCCGGTTTTCATACAACCGGTTTTTGCATAGATTATTGAAGGACGTGTAATAAGCCATGCATGCATTATTTTTGTACAATCCGGTTTTGGGAAAACCGGATTGCACAGAAATTATTGAAATTTCCTGAAATCAGTCCATGCAGATAGAAATAATTGAATAAAATCGGATTGTACGTACAGAAATAATGCATGCATGGTATTATAAATAAGGTGCACATTAATGGAGCATTTTAGCAGGTTTTGAGCTCTCGATGTTAGAATTTGGCCCATAATACCTCGTTTCGAAGTTTTAGCAGGTTTTGAGCTCCCGGTGTCAGAATTTGGCCCATAATACCTCGTTTCGAAGAGAACGACGAGCCCGTCACAAATCACGAGCTTTGCTCGTAGGTATGCTTTTTTTGGGCAAATTCGATCGTTTACTATTTTATTTTGAATTTTTAGTATTTTTTCATTATTTTTGAATATTTTATTTTTTTTGTTTTAGAGTTTTGTTGTTTCCCTATATAAGGGAAGTTTAATAAAATTTCCAGTCATCGAAAAAGTGAAATCCGGGTCTACCAATAATAGAAGGTTATAGATCGAATAAATCGGATCTACCAATAATAGAAGGTTATAGATCGAATAAATCTGGGTCTACCAATAATAGAAGGTTATAGATCGAATAAATCTGAGTCTACCAATAATAGAAGGTTATATATCGAATAAATCCGGTTTTCATGAAACCGGATTCAATTGAATTTATCCGGTCTTCATTAAACCGGATTCAATTAAAGGATTCCGGTTTTAATAGAACCGGATTCATTTAAATATTGTTGTCCGGATCAATTTTTGCTGACTAGATATAATATTATTTTTTTAATTGAATCCGGTTTTGTGAAACCCGGATAGTTAGAAAATCTAACTATTCGGTTGATTTTGTTGGATTCCGGTTTTCGTATAACCGGATTTATATTTTTTTTTAGAATTCCGGTTTTGACAAAACCGGATTCATTAGAAGTAGGGCATTTGGGAAAGAGTTTTCAAAAAGAGGGCATTTGGGAAAAATTTTTTGGAAACTAAGGCAAATCTAAAAAAATTTCCAAGAGTGGTGGGGCGTGGATTTCGAGGTTAAGAATCATGCTGTGAAAATATCTCAGCTTAAACCGGGATTCAAGGCTCTTATTCCTGAGTAATACTTTGATTTACATTGTTTGGTTTGAGATGTTTGATATTCTGAAGTTTTAGTTTTTGATGCATTTCGTTTTGATTTTTAGTTTGTACCGCGGAAAAGTTGGGCTGGATGTTGCTGAGGCGCAGCATTTGATGGATGGACTTGATTGGCAAGGTGCTGTAAAGGACATTCAAGCTTCCGTTAACTGGTTGAAGGCTAATGGTTCTAAAAAGGTAGGATAGCTTTGTATGAATGCTGGTACTGGTACTGGTACTCTAAATATGTATATATTCATGTGTGGTTATATAGATTTTGGAGTTTGGGATTTTAATGTTGTTGGTGAATGATTATGTTGCAGTCTTTTTGTTGATAAGACGTACTGTTTTAAACGATGAATGAAGATATTTTTTGTCGGATTTATCAATTTTCAGTTAGTGTCTACTTTTAGATAATGAAGGTAGAGACTTGAGTGTTATATCAATAGAATTGATTCGAAAAAGTGTAGCCTTTTGAAGCAAGCGCATTATGAACTAGAATTGCTTTTTTGGCGCAGTCAGTTGTGTCACTTTAGACTTTTCAGCTAATCCTGCTGGTGATCGTTTTTGATCAGTGGCACCTGTAAGTTGGAAATAAGGTCAAAATATACCAGCAGTATTTATTCTCATAACTACTGTCACTTGTTCTATGAAGCATGTGCAGTTTACTATTAGCATGTTCTTGCGTCACCTATTTTTTTATAAGGTGTTAACTCCAAAAAGATATTTTATTTTACTCTATGGTTTACTCAGGTTGGCGTTACTGGATTCTGCATGGGTGGTGCTCTATCCATTGCAAGTTCTGTTTTGGTCCCTGAGGTTGATGCTGCCGTTGCATTCTATGGAGTTCCCTCATCAGAGTTGGCTGACCCTGCTAAAGCTAAGGCTCCTGTGCAAGCTCATTTTGGGGAACTTGACAATTTTGTCGGGTTTTCAGATATCACGGTACGTGTAACTGATAGCTCCCTTTCTTTACATTTCTATTCATGTGTAGCTCTCTGTGTCTATTCATTTACAACGCAAGCAGTTCAGAGGTACTCTAATCCTTTAACTGCTTCTTTAGAGTTCTCATTAATAGCGTTGATGCTCCTAGCCTTTCAAAGCTTTAAAATATGTAGTATCTACCCAATCGGTGATTGAGAAGTGTGTCGTAGATCCATTTATATTAAGCCTGAGACTCCATTTTTGTTATATAGTTAAAGCTCTTTTGTTAAGCTTATTTCCTGATCAGTGTATACTTTTGAGTGTGTTTTCCTTTATCAATTGAAGGTGGACTAAACATTAACAGTTGTCTCTGACTTCCTTTTTTTGTCTGTAATGAAACTGATTGAGCATCCATGTATTCAATGTGTGATTGTTGGTTGTTCACTAAATCCAGACATGTTTGTTGAACTTATTGACGTTTCTTTACCCGAAATATGAATGAAACAAAGGATCAGTACGTAGAAACATGATATATGTTTAAGGAACGGTTGTCAATTGCTTCCCATCATGTCAGCCTCATATGTTTGATCTGAAATGAAGTCCACGCGTCTGGTTGTATCTAAATGGCTATGGTATACTGATTTTGCAACTGCTTTTGTAACAAAAAATTGCAATGCTCATGTCTGAATTGTGTTTTCAAGTCTGTTTTAGTGTCTTGTGTCTGAATTAGTGTTTTCAAGTCTGTTTTAGTGTCTTGTGTCTGTTGTGGTGTTTGTTCGTACAATTTCAGACTTCCTTCGAGTCCTGGTGTGAATGTTTGTGGTTGGGAGGATTGTTGGTGAGTGTTGTGGGTTTTGTTTGTTTGCTCGAAGTAGTTTTTGCTAATCGGCTCCTCTTTTTTGAAATAATGCATCCTTAAAAAAATTGTATCACAGGCTGTTCTACGCCTATTGGTTGTTAATTTTATTTCTTGTATTAAAGGCTGCTAAAGCTCTGGATGAAAAGTTGAAAGCCTCTGGAATCCCTCACGAGGTACACATTTATCCGGGCAGTGGACATGCATTCATGAATAGATCAGAAGATGGTGTGAAGAGAAGGAAGATCATGGGAATGGAGGATGAAGATGATGCTGCAGTTGAGCTCGCTTGGTCTCGCTTCACAACATGGATGTCACGCTACTTGTCTGCTTAATGAAGCCTTACATTTGTCCTCCCTACTTTAAACTTGTTCTATCAATAAATCAGGCCAAACCAAAACATATGTGTTGAACCCCTGAGTCTTAAGCTTGTTCAAGAACTTGTTAGAAAAATTATGAACTGTTAGAAGGTACAAAGCTCTAGCTGCTAGTGCTACTCCAAATACATAAAGATGTTTCCTGCTGTGACCAGAATTCAAAGTTTGAAAGTTTTGTGCACATAGCAGATGCTACAAGCTACTACTTTTTAACTACTACATTTCCAACTTGTTGCATTTGGATGCAAGCTGGTTGTAACTGGAGAAGAATGTGACAAACAGCAATCAATTTGGCAGCCAATCCAGCTGAGGATTTGATTATACATATCTATGGACAGCAGTGCCGTTCTTATTTAAGGTTGATCATTTCATGGAAAGCATTAGGACCATTCAAGGCATAAATAGATTCCTTTAAAATCAAGCAATGGGCCATGAAGACAAGTTTGTCAAACTTTTCATGACTCTACTTTGCATGGCCCTCATTAGTAGTACTGTAATAAATTGTGTCACAAGAGTCAACTCCATCATTCCTTTAGAAAGGAGTGGCTTTGGTCTCACTTTTTATATCTAAACTAAGAGGGGATAAGCTAAACCCTAAACAATGGGTACCATCCCTCATAAGGACAAATCTTACGCTTTTGTATTTACATATAGAAGCGTGAAGAGAGATTTGTAAACCTAGCCATTGGAAAGATAGTGCCAAGTGACCAAAACTATTAAATACTGTATTATTTCAATATTCTTAAATAAATGCATTTGTTGAACGTTCACTTGATTAAATATCTCAATTGTTTAAATATCTAAGTCATCACGAATCGTAAAATAAAACACTCCTTCATGATTAAAACTTCCTCACTCTTAATTAGCAGTTTAGCACCATTTGCATTTTGTTGAAATTAGAAGAAAAAGGATCATTAATTACCATTACTCTACATCTTCTTGAACCCTAATTTAATAAAGGGTCTATTAATTCTCTCGGATCACACAAGTTTATCAACTCTCCAGAATCTAATAAACAATACTCATGAGAAACGAGCTAGCTAGCTAGCTACTTGAGAACATGCCTAGTAGTTATTAGCTCTAGGGCTCCAGCATTGTTCTTTAATCAATGCTCGTCTCCAAATCTTCTTGGAAATAAGCCGGTCTTCCCTAATTAACACAATTAACACAGCTGATGATTGTTGACAACATAACCACCACGCCTTAAACTAACTCTATGGAATATGTATTGACCCCAATAATATCCCTTTTGTACATTACAGCTGGTAAGATAGAGAGATGTACACATTATGTCGCTAAACAAATCATAAAGGGAAATTAATGTTTCAAAACGGTGAAATAATCCGATAAACTATAAGCATCATCTGATAAATGATAAAATTATCTTTTACAGGACCACATGTAGAAAATGAAGGATTGAGATGTCTTAAACTATAGTCTACTCTGATTATTCTTTGCTAGCTACTTCTATGCATGTTGCCATTATAATTAATTAGGTCGCCATTAGAGATTGCCCTAAGTTGACTTGGGTTTACTGCAATTAAGTGCATGCCATGTTCATATGTTATACATTGTGTGCGAAGATAATCTTACAAATGCCTCAGATTTTTCTTTTACGTTAATGATAGTCTCATGCATACAGCTTCCGTGATAAAGACTCGGGTAATGTACTCAGGAACCCTTTATTAAATCACATAAGTTCACCTTAGGTCCTAACATATAGTTTGCGCTTTGCGGATAGGGTTCGCTGTGGAGTGGCTACACATCTACAAGATGCATGGAAATTGTGATATCCTCACGCGCATCGATCCCTCCATTTAATTAGACTGAGGTTCTCTTCTCTCTATAGCAACTTTTTACAAAAACCTAAATCCTAAACTATTCTCTTCTTCATTAATGATCTCAACGTGGACACAGATGTTGAAAGATAGTACAGATCCTAAGGAAATGGAAATAAATCTTCATTAAAAAAGAGTTCCGATGTTTCAAACTAATAAAAGCATTCATGTGAGATTTGCATATTAAATTGCTACTTGTCCATATTTGTATATGCATTGATCAACTTCATGAGCTATATGAACCTTAAATCAAGGAGAACAAGCTAGCAGCTTCACATGTAATTCAATCTACTTTCTATTATCAACAATATCATACCCTTGTCAAAAAAACAAATTCATCAAATACATTAAATGAGGTCAGTATTTGTAACTACAGATATTTATAACACACATTGACACATTGCATCTCTCTACTTAAACCCTGATGTCAAATGATGCGTTTTGTTTGTACTTATAGGTGCGACCGAGTCATAGGTCTAGAGTACGGCGGAGCGAAATTTAGGTCAGCAGGTGACCGGGAATAACAGGTCAAAGGGTATGACGTGTCAGTACTAGCCAGTCATAACAGACGGTGAGGTAAAGGAGTGGAGGGCTTTGCGTTGACCTGAAAGACTGAACAGGTCAACCAAAATTTGTGACGAGAGAGGCGCCGGAAGACTTGGACTTGGAAAAGAACGCATCAAATTCAATAAATATCTATCAATATTTTAGACTATTCATAACACAAACATAAAACCTAGATGTAGGCCCCACTGTTTAATGACCCCACCTAGTCTCGGTCTTCTCCACTTCTGACCATATCACAACGACACAACCCATGCAAAATGAATATATCCATTTTCAGACTTTATTTTATTAATATTAAAGGTTTCATAATGTGACTTATTAATTTTTCTGAGACTTGATTAAGAGGTTGTAATTGTGACACATGTGGGCTTGAAATGTGTGATCCAAGTGTATAAGTATTAAGCTTGGGATATATTAATTATATGGATTCATAGATGTGGAAAAGAAGAGAGACTGAGTTGCATTGATGTCATCTTCAAAATCACTTGGTCTTAAGCTGAACCCCATTTTATTGCCTATTTCATTGCACCATTGAGAAACTTCTTCTCCTTATTATCTCCCTCATTACCTCATCACCACATCATTCACAACACACACACACTTCTCTCTTACTTTCTCTTCTTGTCTGTTCAATTTATAGATGGCTGGCTTCTCCAGCAGTGGACTCTCCATAGATTCAGATCCATTTTCTTCCTTCTCATTTCCACCAACTGTACTCAATTCTTTCCACCAACAACAGTTCTCAGTCAGTCATCCCATGACAACCAAATATCATCATCAACTCCAACATCATGTTATGAATCCTGATCATGTCAATAGTAAAACCATCCATCATCAGGATGATGATGATAGTATTGATCTGAGATTTAATAATGAAGATCATCATCTTCAACAGGAGCGTAGAGTGACAGATGAGATGGATTTCTTTGCTAAAGATCACAACAAGAGCAGCAGGATGGTTCCACTGCTTGCTTTGATCATCAGAATATCACAAAAGTCCCGGATCGTGAATCACCTCATAATGTCAATGTAAGATATACAATAAAACTGAGATCAAGAGAGAAATCCAAAGACTAATTAATCTCCTATTTGTTTATTAACTGCTTTAATTTCTTTGAGATGTGTGCAATTAGTCAATGATGTTGTTTGTGGGATGTATTTATGCAGACTGGGCTGCATCTGTTGACTGCAAATACCTGCAGTACTACTGATCAATCGTCCATGGATGATGATGGAAGCTCACCCACCAGTGATCATAATGGCACTAGAGCCAAGAATGAGGTGCGTAGTTACACTTACCTACACGCAGTTTTAGTATGGATAAGTAGGTTTCGATTGGAACTAATTCAGATTTTAAATTGAATATAATTGATCATCAGGTTGTGATGCTTAGAGCTGAGATCAAGAGAATAAACATAGAGAACCAAATGTTGAAAGACATGATTGATCAGGTGAACAAGCGCTACAGTGCCATGCAAGCACAGCTTAAGATGATGTCAAAGGAACAACTTGCTGTTGGATCATCACAATCAGTTAAAATGCAGTTCATGGATTTGGGTCTTGCACCTGCCTCAGATCATGATAATAATCAGCAATCACCGTCTTCATCTGATCAAAATCGACAAAATAAGAGGCCAGGTTCACCTCCAACCAATTTGGAAGTTGTTTCTAAACTTCATATGAACAGAAAAGGAGAGGCTGTTCAAGGATCACCTCATAAAGTCCCACGATTTAATCCGTCGAAAAATAATGTTGATCAAGCTTCAACTGAGGCTACAATGAGGAAAGCCAGAGTGTCAGTGCGAACCAGATCAGAAGCTCCCATGGTTAGTTAGTTGTCCTTACATGTTTGAAAATAGCGTAGCAGTTCTGTCTATTCAATATCCATCAATATTTGATCGGATGAGAAGGTATATATGATATTTTTCTGACATGCGGTTGACCTCATTTGTGGCAGCTTCCAGATGGATGTCAATGGCGGAAATATGGACAGAAGATGGCCAAGGGGAATCCATGCCCACGCGCATATTACCGGTGCACAATGGCCGCCGGCTGTCCAGTAAGGAAACAAGTATAGCTCTAACCTTAACCTGAACTTGACTTGGTTCTGTTTTCGTGATTTGGAACCTCCTTTGAGGTTCTTCGTAGGTCACATGTTTCTGAATTTGGGTGTTTAAATATTTGAATAGGTACAAAGATGTGCAGAGGACACGACAATTCTGATCACAACATATGAAGGAACCCACAACCATATGCTGCCACCAGCAGCTATAACAATGGCCTCAACGACCTCATCCGCAGCACGAATGCTTCTTTCAGGATCAATGTCCAGCGCAGATGGCCTAATGAACCCAAATTTCCTTGGGAGAACTCTCCTTCCATGTTCCACAAACATGGCAACAATCTCAGCCCGCTCCATTTCCCACTGTTACATTGGACCTGACACAGGACTCAAATGCCACCCAACAAATCCAACCACCTAGCTGCCGCTCTCAGCCAAATTCAATCCCAGTTCCAAAACCCAGCTCAGAATCTATCTTTCCTGCCTAATATTTTCACTCAAGCTCTCTACAATCAGTCAAAGTTTTCCGGGTTACAGATGTCTCAGGACGCAAACAACTCACTCAGTCAAAAGCCACAACTGCCTCAAGGCTCATTGGCTGACTCAGTAACTGCTGCAATGGCTGCAGACCCTAATTTCTTCACCAATGCAGTTGCTGCAGCCATCAGTTCCATCATCGGAAACTCTCATCCCAACAACAACGTTACAAAAAATAGCAGTGACAGTATCAGCAACAGTGAAGCAAATATAGTCAGCAGTCCAAGTTCTCATGAGAACTGATCACAGCAGACCCGGTTCGTCAAATCAGCTCCAAGTTTTTTCTTTTCCCTCTTTTCATAGAAACCATAAAGATCAAATCGATTAAAAAGTTAAATTCCCTTGCGCAAGAAACAAAACAGTCAGATCAGATCACCTGAAATCAGATTAAACAGATTATATTTCAAAAATCAAGTTATGAACCTAGCTTACTATAAACTCGAGAACTCAAAATATTTCAAGTCAAGAATCGAGACTGGATAAGCTAATTGTTGCAACAAACCGACAAGAAATGATTAAGAAAATATAGAGAGCCTAAGACAACGAATTTCAACGTGGAAATCGGCGAATCGCCAGAGAAAAACCACGGACCACAGTCGGACAACTCAACCATGAACCAGCGAATCGCTAATAGAGCCTACTGACAATGTTTTACAACAACGTTTACGGAAGAGAACTAACAGACTCCAATTAATTCACACAACAAAAGCAATAACAGGTAGCATAAACCCTAATTGTAAACTCCCTGTTAAGCGAAATCCGGCACACGAACCTTCAGCAACAGAGGCTTCAGCGCGCAATTGACGGACGAACGACCACCATCGCACACCAACGTAGCAGCTCAGACCAGAAATCTCAAGATCGGCTTGACTTCTCTCGATTCGCTTCCAATAAAAAATGTGCGCTAACTTCTCCGTTCTTCCCCAAATTAAAAGTTCAAATTTGGTACTGATTTGAAATCCCTTTTTATATGAATGGTTGCTGTTCGGTTTAGTATTTGATCTTTTGACACATTCGATTATATCGGTTCAATTCTTTTTTTATTTTTGATAAGAAGAGTATAAAGACCTAGACGGTACATAACAGAGGATTTAATCCCAATTGACAAGCGAATGAAGACTTAGAACACATGAATAAAATTAAACTAAGCCCAGTGTGGACGAGATGCTTCGCCTCAGTATCAAAAAATCGACGAACAAATATGACAAAAGCACGAGACTGTGAGCACAACCATTCTGAAAAACCGGCAGTCCGAGAAGACAGTGAAAACGAATGATATGAGCGTTTAACTTTTTAAAGATATCCCAGAATACCAACTTTTCAGAACGGTCCATAAAAGTACGTCCATGAAGACTATCATCCGAGACGGCAGTGATAATAAAATGATGAAGCCTTTGAACTTACAAAATGATAAACTCAGATGGGAAGCGGACATGGACTATAAGTAATTGGTACCGAACCAATAGAGCAAACGGCACCGCAGCAGTGACACGGAAACAAGAAGAAGTCAAAAAATGTTGCATTGTTGTGCACCACGTGGCGTCGATAATCCGAAACAAACATGCACGAGACCGCTTGCCTAGAAGTTTGCCAAGTGTTGAAACCAGAAGCTGCCAAGAATATCTCCAACTGCATGCCACATGCACCGGCAGACACAACTAGAAGCTGCCAGCAACAGACACCGGACCGAGCCTGGCGACTCCGCCACCATCGTACACCGACCCAGCAACCACCACCGAGCACTATCACCAGAACCCTGCAACACAACACAGGCGAAACTAAAGAAGCCACAGCCAGAAAGCCACAGCCACAACAGAACGAAGACCACAACCGACCAGAGAAAGCATCAACAGCCGCCCGAGCAACCCAAACCAAACGGCAACCGCCTCTGGACCACCTGAACAACCGCGACTCCACCAGCAATCAACCTAAACAAAAGAAAAACACCAGCAGCCAAAACAGACAGAAATCAGCAGGGAATAGACACCACCGATCTCCTCTGTCTCTGACGCAGAACAAGTAGCAGTAAGGAGCCCCGACACAAGCAATAGCAAAATAAAAACAACCGGCAAAGAAGACGTCAGCAGCGACACAGCACCACCGACCCCCCATCCGACGAAATAGAGCAACGAGCGACGCATGCACCCAGCAGAGCGCACAACATCAGCAAAAACAAAACAATCGGCGACGACAACGGCGGTGAAAGATCTAATCGGAGAACCGGCCGCCGTCGCCACCGGAGAAAAACAAGGACAACAAAACCGATCACCCCCCGAAAACTCCACTCACCACTCATTCCACCCACACACAAACCACCTCAAACGACCACCAGATCTGAACATCCTACACGGAGAAAATCGGTGGAAGATGGGAGTTGAGGAAGAGTTTAGAGAGAGGGGAGAGAGTTTAGAGAGAGGGGTTCTTTTAGTGCGACCTTTCCTCCGGTTCAATTCTTTTGATTGTTGGTTGAATGATAATTGATTAACTGTATAATAAAGTAATTTGATATTAAAATTATAATAATATTTTAAATGAATTCGGTCACATGGTCGCATTATCATGATGCTTTTGCAATTTAATCATGATGTAACTGAATACTAAATTGTAATAATGTTGTTAATGGATTCATTCACCTAGATTGTAATAGCATGATCCTCTTACAATTTAATTTTGATGTATTTATGGTTTTGGTAATAAATTTGTACACTACTAATTAGTAAAGTTCATATCTTATATAAATATGGACAACTTCTGAAAGGAATTTCAAACAAATGATCATTTATTTAAATTACTGAAAATTATTTTTTCATTTCAAGTATTTGTTTAGTTAAATGATTTTGTTTATGATATGTAAATCTTAAGTCAATAAAATATTAGAAATTAATTTGCTAAATGGTTCACTTGATTAAGTAATTATTCAACCTGCAATTTGATAAATTGTTGCACTTATTCTGGTCACATTTTTTAAGTAAAAGGCTACAATTTCTGTAATTTAATAGAACTTATTTCCAATGACACTGCACTTGCAGCATTATTGATAATACTCTTAACACTTGCACTCCAAAATCTCTATATATTTTACACTTGAATGAGATTTAAAGAGTGCACCACATCCACTTAATCAAACTAAAACCTCTTCTTTAGCACCATATTCCCAACTCTTAAGCTCCTTGTCTTCAATCTGATTTGCATCACTCAACTGCTGCTGTTGCACCTTGTACTGATGCCTCATTGCAAACCCAAGAAACCCCAAGAAATTCAACACTCCAAGCACAGCTAAAATCCAGTAAAACCTGTCCAATTTCCCTATATTCATGTTGTTTCTAAGCCACTTGTGATCAGTCATTTTGTCCACCAAAGTTACCAACAAGCTACTCACAAAATACCCCATTGAAATCGCAGTAAGGAAAAATCCAGTACTCATCGATTTCATCCTTTCCGGGGATTCTCTGATGAAAAACTCTAGCTGACCAACGTACGCAAATGCCTCTCCGGCACCCACTAGGAAAAATTGAGGAACTAGCCAGAATGCACTTATTTGAACCTGATGGTTATAAGCCATGTCGCGACGTTTTTTCTCAACTAATGCTGCTGCGACCATGGCTAGGATTGAGAATATTAGACCTGTTCCGACTCGTTGTAAGCTTGTAAGTCCTTGTGAGGTGTGAGTGAGTCTTCTTGCCATTGGGACAAAAACCCGCTCATTTAAGGAAGTGAATATCAGTATTGTGATGATCAAGAAGAACGAAAATGATCCGGCAGGAATTTCGAAATGGCCTATGTCTCTGTTCATTTTGCCAGCTTGCTCAATTGTGAAGGTATTCATTTGAGAGTAAATTGTCCAAAATAAAATGCAAGTAGACCAGATTGGGATCAGCTTGATAACCATTTTCACTTCCTCAACTTGTGTCACCGTCGAAACTATCCATGAATTCTGTTTCTTTCCATCCCCTCCGGCGTATTCAGCCACTATCGCCGCCTTGTCCAAACACCTACAAATTCAAAACATCGAATTCGAACACAAAGCACTTGGGAAAAAATACGAAACTCGTGTAAGGTCATAATGTGGATAACCTGAATCTTTCGGTGTGGGCGACCTTCGCATTGTGATACTCATTCAACAAACTTGGATCAGATGGACAAGGCAAAGTCCTATTCTTTGCGGCAGGATCAGTACGCGCCAAATGACAGTCAAGGGGCTGCCTTGAGGCTTACGAAACCGATAAAGCTTTGTACCACTAAGAAATACAATTACAGCTATCACCATTGTTCCGGCAGATATTCCGTAACCAAAATCTCTTCCCACATTCTCTTGTATGTATACAAGAACTGTGACAGCGAACAAAGATCCAATGCTGATGCAAAAGTAGAATCTGTTGAAGAAGAAAATCATGGATTTCTCTTCTTTAGGATCAGATGTGTCGAACTGATCTGATCCAAAACCTGAGACATTGGACTTTATGGCTCCTCCACCTAATGCTATTGTGTATAGAGCTGCATAGAGTAATGCTAGTTGTTGCCCTGTTGCCTCGACGCATTGCTGATGCTTGCGCTTATCGTCGTCGCATGGAGGTGGTTTCATGCTCGAAATCGATGTAGACATTGTCAGCATAATCACTCCCTAAACATTATGTGTAAGAACTTCATTTTAAGGCATGATTTTGCACTTAAATACAACTTTTCATTTCAGATTTTATGCACAACGAGAAATGAGGTGATGAATTTAAGGCATACCAAGGCAGTTATGGTGGAGGAGATTGCAACGGTGAGGTAACGTCCGAGCTTAGCGTCAGCCAAGAAGCCGCCGAGAAGGGCAAGGAGGTTAAGAGTTCCCAAGAAGTTGGTGACAACTGTGGCAGCCTTGGAAGATGGAAGATGCAAGACCGTAGTAAGGTATGTCACCAAATTCATAGATATACCCATTACACAAATCCTCTCAGACAGTTCAGCTCCTTCAGAAACAAACACATTCAAATAAGTTACTATGAAAAAACCAAATGTAACTATTTTGGACATATGAGACAAGAACCTAGGATGAGCCCTGCAGCCAGCCAACCGCCTGTCCGTGTCTTGTCCACCGGATCGCCTTTATAATCCACCACATTTCCATCAGTTACGCCGTCTTTCTCTCCGGCAGGCTGGACTAAAACCTGGTTACAACAAAATGACCCTTAGGAAATGAAAATTTTAAATCATTTTTAGACAGGATTGTGTTTGACTCAATTACCATGATGATGTCTAGATGGTTTGGGCTCCGGAGATGGAAGAAAATGGGTAGGATTGAAGAGGAAAATGCTGGTGATGCTGAATTTTATAGAGGGCTAGAGCAATGGTAACACAGGGTGATGATAAACGGTTGGGATTTGGGAAGAGCTAAGCATGAGTTTCAGTGCTCAAGGAGACTTTTTCTACTGATAGTGATTTTGTAGTGTGTGTTAACTTTTGGAATTTCAACCGTGAATTATTGGAAATTTCTTAAAAATGCGAAGGCAATTTTTATTTATGATTAAGCATTCAAAATTCTATGGATAATTATACATTATAGTATTATAAGATAAAATTTAATGATATTAAAAAAACATGATATGGTTGTAATTGAGTTTCTGCTATATTAAATTTTGAATTTTCCTTTTTGTATTCGTTTCAATATGAAAAAGTTAGATCACATACTTTACTTAATGTGAGTTAAGTTTTAGAGAGATATATAATTTTTATGAGGCAGAAAAAAATTATTCCAACAGTTGATTAATTGATCTATCAGTTGGTATTAAAGTTAATTTTTAACTAAATTGAGCGGTTGGATTTTATTTAATAGATTTGCAAAATGAAGGGATGTTTGAAATGACGGTTATTAATATCAACTGTTAGATTAATAGAAATCGACGATCGAGATGATGTCTCTCCATTTCACGAAAATTTGATGTTATTATAGAATTCATTCCTACCTGATAGATTCTTTCCCATATTAACAATGGATTTTCGATTGGGTTCTCAATTAAAAAAATTGTTGGAAATTTTGGGAAAATTGTTGAAATTTTAATTTGAATTTTTAGAAAAATTGATGTGATTAATTACTTTCTCATTAAAATAGAAACTTCTTATCTTTCGCCACTGCAAAATTTGGACCAAAATTACTATTTTAGTGGTAAGTTATTTATTATATTTGACTAAGCAATAACATAAATGAACAATTTTGGATTAATGTATATCATTTGTTGGCATTGATTAATTTGATCTCTCAAAATAACTAGTGTATTTATGTGCTATTTAATGTGCAGCAAACCGCAGAAGGGGTGGTGGTCTGATGGTCATGGTCTTGGTCTAAAACCAAGAGCGCCCAAGTTGAAGTTGCCTATGGGTTATGCTTGAATTGATTAGAATAGCCGCAAACATTTTTGCGTCAAATATTTATTTTTTATTTAAAATAATAATAACGGTTATAATCCTACAAAAGTTAGGAATCTTGTCATAAAATCTGTTGATACAAGTTAACACAGGAAGTTAGTCAACACATTAATGGTCGTGTTTTCATTCACAAAACTTCCTTTTTGCATCCAATGTCCGCCACTAATTATTTAGGCAAAACAGCCTTGCATGAAAATCACTGACGCGACAATCATATCTACGTCGTTAGTTCCTTTTCGCAATGCTATGAAACTTCTTCATTCCATTTTTACAGTTACAACCTCCACCGCATTGAATCAAATCTTAGTTATTATGTGAAAATTAGTGTGAATTCACACATTTCGTCAAAAAGGTTTACTACTTTTTTCTACGATCAAAAAGTTGCCATTTTACCCGCCATACTCGACGAATTCATAATAATACAAACTCGAAAAGGCGGACGGTGAACTTAGTTCAATTTCATAAACTTCTCAAGTTTAGATTTCAAATCTTGAAAGACAGTGATTTTCCTGTATCAGAGATTATTTGGATTTCAGTGGAAAGATACAGCGTCCCTCTCCTACCCTATATGGAAAGATACACCTATGCTCAAAATAGTTCCATTATTTGCACATTTTGGAGAAGATATTCACGTATGTAAATGTCTGTTGCAACATATTGATAAATATTTTAGCATTCTGAATGTAACGATTAATATAATTCATCTAGATGACTCACGTACCTTTTACAGAAAATCTTGTGGATTTCATTTTCAAAAATTATACATGCATGCACCACTTTTGCTAGGCTTGAAAATGAACTAGCTTTCTGGCTTTTGAATCCAAGAGTGCCCACATAATTGTATCAAACGGATTCAGGTATGCTGTAACTATCGTTGGATCGTAGATAGAGGCGGACCGACCGCCAATGCGATTTAATCAACCGTTCAAGTCGGCTTTCACATTTTCACTAGCTGAAATTGTTTGAATACCTTTATTGCTAATTTGTACATACCTGCAAATGTTGCAACACATATGAGTCCTCCAAAAGAAAAGAAATTTACTACAAAAACATCTGGAGACTGGAGCAGCCAACTAGGCTCAAAACCTGTATTTATCGACATGTCATTTACGTAAGATTATACCAAGTGTGATCAATCAAACAAAAACCTGATCATGTATATTTGGGCACGTGCTTGTCACGTGATCCCTGGGTTGGATTACATTTAGTTGGGCCTTTCAGATAATTAGCTCGGGCCTAATAAGGTCAGTGTTGTCAAACGGTGTCGTCTCCGTTCGTTTCTCTGCTTCTTTGTTTTTTTTTTCAATTTTTGAATTAATTTTCGAATAAAGCCGGCGGTCGCGACAATCGCCGATCCGACAGAATCGAAACGAAGACCGGAGCGCCGGCGAGCTGACGAGATCGGAGTGTGACGAAGTGTAAAATGTCGATGGGGAATGAAACGACTTGGGTTGGTAAGAAGCCGTTAAGACGTGTTGGTGGAATGTCCGATGCGCTTTCGATAGCTGCTGATTTAGGGTTCGCTGTTGCTCCTCCGCCCTCACAGGTTCTGATAATTACACCACATTTTTCAATTTTTGAATTCATGAGTTCGGATGCGGTCTAATTGTGTGAAATCTCCTCTATGGAAATTTGATTATTTTTACATTGTATTTTTATTGTAATGTTTGAGTGTGTGGATTTTTTAAAATTTTGAATTTGCAGGAAGATCTGCAGAGTTTATCGACTGCGAATGAAAAGGGTGACGACTTGATACGTGTGTTAAGAGATCTGTCGACTACACAGAGAAAGATAGCTGATCTGCAAGTGGAATTACAAGGTCGAAAGGTTTGCTTCCTTTGGTGTAAATGCATATTCTTCTTAATGCATAAGTGCAAATTTGTTTTTTGCAGTTTTGATTTTCTGAAGTTTAGGAGTGTTTTTAGAAAATTTGGTTTGCATCCATGAAGATTAGTCTATAAGTCTTGAGTAGCATTTTTTTAGATTGCTTTCAGCAGTGGTGGACTCCATTTGTGTATTGTGTAGGATGACAAGAATGTTGCGCATCTTACTCATGTGAGTGAGATGGAAAAGAAGTGTGAGACTTTGGCTAGAATTACTGCCATATTGAGGAATGTGATTCAGAACAAGGTAACTTGTTTTATGCTGCATCTTCTGTCAAATATTGTTTTTGGACTAATATACAGAAATCTTCGGTCTGATAAATTAACTTCTTATTGTTTTACATGTTTTTGCAGGATCGTATTATTGCTCGTCTGCAACAACCTTACTCTATTGACTGCATTCCCGTTGAAGCAGAATACCAGGTTCAGATCTGCATATATTCCCTTCAGTCTGTTGTTACTTAATGCTTGAATTAGAAATTTCTAAGAGATTCAGCTGACTTGTTTGGCTTTAATGACTATATCTGACAAGGCCACAATGGGGAACTCCAAATAATTTGTGTATGACGTTCATTGAAAGGGATATTTGTGCATTTAACAATACAGTGATTAAGCCAGTATATTCAAAGTATAAATTGACTTGGTGAATGCCAATGCTGTACATTGCTGATACATTAATCGGATTTGGTCTTTCGTCATTGATTCTCTCTATTCAACAGAAGCAATTTTCTGAACTGCTTATGAAGGCCGCCAGCGATTATGGAGCTCTGACGGCATCTGTTGCAGATTTTCAGTGGAGTCAAAATTTCAAAGAGCCGCCAACTGTATGGGGGGTAAGCTCTGAACTGTTAATAAGTATGTAGGACACAATTTCTATATTCGAAGCCACATTTTCAACAATTCATTATTATTCTGGCTTGATACGACACTCTTATTGTCACATTAGTGATGGAACTGTTTGCATTCTTATACTTTAAAGAAAGTAGACTGGCTTGCTACATATATAACTAATGAATCCGAAGTGCTATCTGTTTTGTTAAGAGTTTGGCTCTTACATGCAAATCAAGCAATTAGCACAGCTGAAATATGAGCTTTATAATGCTTTCCTGTGCAGGAGATGCTGCGTCCTATTCCAGTTGCTTTGGCATCATGCACTCGCTTCTTTGAGGCAATGTCTGCAATGAGAGAATCATTCGCAACTCTCCAAGACTTACGAGTCGGACATGCATTTCCCTTGGCCACAACACCCTCCAAAGATTCTCAACGACAACCAAGAGACTCTGAATGTGTGACGCCTCCACGGAAAAATGATTCCATCTCCGAAAATTTTGAATCCAACATGCAACAAACTGAGGATCCCCAAGTGCAGGATCAATGTAGTGAAATCGGAGGAGACCAACATTTTGACGGCACAAACAATAAGAGGCTCTCTTGGCCTCCATCCGTTAAAAATACTGGTTTGTAGGTTTGACACTCAGTGCCTGTGTGTGTTTGCTATCCGCATTAAGTTTTCACGCATCGAATATTCCTGTATTTATAAACCTCATTCTTCAGGAACTCTACCACTTCAGAAACAATCCATCACAGTATAAGGTATATTGCATGATTGTATCAAGTGGCCCAGGCTACAGTATAAAGTGTTGGCCTTTGGGCACGTTTTGTTGGATGTGAGCTAAGATATTGAATGCTTGTATTCATCTATAGTATTCCTAAGGCACGTTGTCCTGCAAACTTTGCAGACTAGGAATGGATAAACTAAGTAGGGTGGCTCACTTGTCACATGGACCCTTCAATACTCAGTCTACTCATTCTCTTTTACAATTGTAGAAGCTCTAGCTATCTCTAGTTTGTTACCTACACCTACCATGCTCACCTTCCCTTCTCATCACTTGTCTGTATATATTGTTAGTACATTAAAATGCAAATCTTAAATGGCCACTGAATTCAATACTTGGGTTTACAATTATACTTTGTAAGAGATAGAATATACGAGATGAGATTAATCTAACGTATGAGATTAAGTTGATTTTTTAAAAACTAAATAGTTGGAATTCGTGAAAAAATATAAACGATTGGATTTGACTATTAATTTTTTAATACTCTTAATTTTTTCCTTTCTTTGTAATATATAAAATCCAATTGACATTACAGTATCTTAAACTATGAAGACTAAAAATGAGTATATGATATTACAAAGAAGACTTCTTTCATTGAATGGGGACATGATGAATACCACATGCTCCTGCCTTTAATCACACTTGACATTAATAATTGAATACTAGAGACAAATTGTATGTTGACAAAATCAACATGGCTTTTCCTTAACCCTTAATTTATCAATCACTTTATATTATATAATTAAAAGCCTAAGCCTAACTATGTAGTGCTACTAGTGCATTATATTAGTACTGAATTATTTTACCATAAAATAATTTTTAAACAAATAAATTAAATTTAAAAATCATTTTTGAAAGTAAATCATAAATAATAGACTTTAATTTGGATAAGGTGTATATTTTTGCATTATTTATCTGTCTTTTATAATTTAAGTTTTAATTCATGCACAAAATATCTTTTAATATTGCATTTATTAACTATTTAATTTCATGTACATCATCGATTTTAGCATTCAATTGTATTAATAAAAACCAACAAACTAATTTTGACGTCATCTTCCAATCATAGTCCAATCCTGACCGTTCATTCCAAATCCAATGACGTCATATTTCTCTCAAAACCTCATTCTTCAAATTCCCACTTCAAGAATATCCCAAACCTTCTCTTCAATCTTCATCATCGTCAACACATCAAATTTACATATGACCATTTTACCCCTACTCCGATGAGCTCGAATTTAAAGACTTTACATTAAAAATCGAAGTCTTCGTGTCGTGTCGCTCATCCCTCCAACACTTCTCCGATTTCGTCATCATCGATTCTTTTCCGTTACACCTTGCCGCCGTAGCAAGCAACCCCTAAACGTAAATCGATTTGTTTTGCTGCAAAATTGCGTCTTTTCTTGGCGTCGGATTGTAACCGTTTCGACCGATCTTTACTTGTTATGAAGTGCGGCGGAGATTGCATATCGTTGTCTGGCTGTTGGTTTTCTTTGTGGCGTGTTTAGGTTTTTGAATTCGGCATTTGGGATTTGATCTGGTGTGAATAGAAAAAATTGAACATTTTGAAATTTTGACCTTTTGTTGTTTTGCAGGTGAGTTTGGTGGTTTGAATTTCAAGATTGATTGATGGGGTTAGGGGAGGATAAGAAATGCGTGTTTCCGCTTACAAGTCTGCAAATCGGGTGAGAAACTACCGTAATGTTGCGAATTTTTTGTTTTGTAGAAAATCAAAATGCATGAATTTTAGAGTTGTTAATAAGTGTTCTTGAGAATGGAAAGTGACGCTGTGGCAGTCCGGGCGCTATGAATAAGAAGAATAGGGCACTATTTGATGAGTGATTCATCTTTCTAATTAACTGCGAATGAATGGTGGGTGAGGGGCCAGCGGGATAAATGTCTGCAAGAAGCAATGGCTTTGTGCAGAGGTTTTCGATGCAATTTTGATTAGACTGAATGTGGTTGTGTTGTGTCTAGGAGTGTGTGCCTGGTTTACATGCAATTTCACTGGTAGATAATGTGCACTGTTGGTTTGTAAGATAGAGTTTTTGAGAATATGTTAGACTTGATACGGTATTTAGGTGCTTGAGTGATGTGAAATGCTTGGAAAATCATTGTAATTTTTTGATAATCGATAGAGAAATGTCAAGTATTGTGGTTAACTTGAGACTAAAGCAACATTTTTAGTTTACACATGGACATGCTCGGATTTCATGTTTGGACCTCGTGAGCTTTTATGTATCTATAACTTCCTACAATTAGGCATCATGAAAAAACACTGTGCATGATTGTGTTTAAAGAAAACTCAATTTAATGTGATACCTGACCTGCTAACAGAATGAAGATTTGTTTGCATGTGATCATCCATTGTGATTTGTGAACGGTGATATACATTTCAATTGTGTCAACTGTTATACAGTTAAACAGTCACTAGGAAGGGATAGAATTTTCTGAGTCTTAGCGATATATTGAATTAGATTCATGTTTGGCTTTCTACTTTTGCTGATCTTTTTCTAATACATTTATTTTAATGCAGAGATCTTCAGTCTTATCTTTCTCATGTTAGCCTATTTGTCGGCCCTGAACGAAAAAATTGTTATCTTTTGGTGGATAATCGGCCATGGCTGGAAGGTCTTGTGCCACGACCTGCACAATTATGGCAACTGATGGTTACCAAGGTCTTGTTTTCAGCAGTTTGTTTTTGTTGATAGAAGTTTAATTTAACTATCAAATTTGTGACACCAAAGCTGCTTTGACTCGCTACCAGTCCAGGCTGTCCCCATTTGCCAACACTAGAGACCGGAAGAACAAGAAAGAGACCATTGAGATATTTGAGTTGAAAGATAGTCCCAAATCCAGTTCTAGTAAATCAAGAAAGCATGAGATATGGTTCTCATTAATTGACGCCGCAACATTATCCCAGAAGAAGGCACTTCTACCTGTAAAGAAGCTAAAGAGTTCTTTGCTATTAAACAGCAAATTGCATACAACATTCCATGGCCTCATTGTATTTCAAGTCTCTTGGGATGCTGTCAGGGGAATCAACTATGTCAACGAGCTTCAGGTCTGGCCTCTCTGATCTTACGTTCACTTCTGTTTTCATTTCCTTTATCGTTTGTATGTGTTCTATTTAGTCTCCACCATATAATATTGTATTCAAGCTCTTTCCTTTACTCACAGACGGATACATCATTGGCCTTAGAAGCCAGGTTTATGAAAAGATGGGAATTCGATAGCATTGCTCAGGCTGCAAGTTGTTTGTCCTCATGGTTCTCAGGAACCGATGAGGAGAAACGGCTAATGGCAAGTTATCTTGAAGGCTCAGTTGGTAAATTTTTACATATTATTTCAATAGACTGACTATCATATAAATAAATCAATGACAAGGATATGCACGTCACTGTGAAATGAAACATTTGAATAATGCATTCATATTACTTATCACAATCCTATTATCCGAGTGGCAGTCTTTTTTCATAGTTACTTCTTTTTATAATACAGACGAGGAGTTTTATGACGCTACGGAAAGTTTTGCAAGAAACAGTGCTGTCTACGATGATGGGAATACCTGGATAAATGGTTCACCTTTCAGGGGAACCTCCTCTGGTTACTCTGAGCCATGTTTTGAAGTGTACCCTGCTGCAGAAACTACTGATTGCTGTACAAGCGAGTCTATCCAGACACCACCTTTGAAGAAACGTAAGGTTTTGAGTCACCCAAGTGATTCGAAAAATGACGGTACATATTCAGAAGAAAAGAGCGAACCTACTTCCTTAGAACTCCCCGACATTACAGCGTCTGACAGTGCTGAACTTGAGTTTGCGGAATACAAAGATGTGTTGCTTATGTTGAGATTTAATGATCGCGATCTTCCTTTCACTCTGAGAGACATTATTATGTCTGACCTCCGGCTGCTAACTTTGCTAGAATCTGGTCTTCCATCTTGGGTTATTTTCCTTCAGTCTTACCCAGGATTTTGCCATTTATATCGACCTTGGATGTGTCCTTTGGTTCGAACACTTTATGTGTTAGTTTCAGTTGTTACTGTACTTATTGGGTTTTATGATCTGTATAAGAATGTCCCTCTTCTCAAAGATACTGCTTCGCGGTTGTGCGGGCCGCTTTTCGACTGGATCGAGAACTGGGAGATGATATCAAGAATAAGATATTTAGGAACAATGCTTTTTCTACACAATTGTGAGAAAGCCATAAAGTGGTTTTTGATGATTACTCGGACAGCAAGGTCGTTTCTGTCGGTTGTTACTCAGCCAGTAGGAGTGGTGCTTTTTGAGATTTTGGGGTTCCTTATTCCACTTTGGAATTTATGTATGGAATTCATTGAGAGATTGTGGTCTATTATGTGGTTCGTGTTTGGATCTTCCTTCGGCCTAATATCCAACATCATGCAGTTTCTGCTGGAGCCTATATGGTTCATAATAACATTCACTTGGAGTCTTGGTAAGTCTCGAGATTTAATTTCTCATTTTAGATTATGGTCACTTTGAGGTGCTGTGTGGTTTTTATAACCGGTGCCTTGTTTTTTCGATGGTTGCAGCCACCACTGTATTATACCCTATATTTTGGATTGTCTGGGAAACACTCTATGCTCCTATTCGCTTAGTCCTTGGATTAGCCAATATAGTGGCATTCGTATACAACGCAATTCATGAATTTGTTGAAGATGTGTGGGAAGTCATAAGCAGCATTGTTAAAATAGCTTCAGCATCTGAGGCAACTGTGAGCACATATGAGGTCTCAATATGGCGAGCACTTTGGAATGATCTGTTTTCACAGGTTTGTGATATGATTAATAATTTATAAAAACAACTTTTATGACTGTTGTTTCCTACTACTTAATCATGTTTTCTAATAGATTTTCCGGGCAGTAAAGAGCATTCTTAATGGTTTTGTTGCGTTCTTCACTGCATGCAACAGACATCGTCTTAGGTACCACTCCACTTCTATAGCATTTGAAATTATGTGTGCATCATTACGTGCTAGTTTGTATTGCTCGGTTGTGTGCGGCTACTTAGCTATGGTTGTAAATATATGGTTCAGTGAATATGATATAAATAAAAAAATGTCTGGCTGTGTTCTATCAACTAAACAAATGTATGACAAATTGGTATTTTGCAGCATTTACAATCATACACAGGAATTCATTAAAAGAGTATTCGGTTCTCCCCATTCACCAGAAAGTCCAACAACTAGAAACGACAGACGGAGAAATGATGATCGATTGGGCGTGAGTTTCACATATTTTACTATCATTTCAATACAAATTAGAACCACAAATGAATTTATATGCTGACTAAATACTATACCTCTGGTTACTCGCAGCATACTAGAAGAGTTGTCCGCCCTCATCAGGCCTAAGCAAGTCTAACAGAAACAACCATTGCATTTTGCACTGCCCTACTCAGAAGCACATAGCATCAGGAACACAGCAAAGCAGCAAAAATCTAAATGCAGAGAATCAAGCATTGTGTCATATCATGTACATTTGTAATTCAGAAAAAAAAACAGAACATCAAATGTCAAATAGAATAGCACAGTTAAAAATCAGTCTCCTTTTGGATCACTGCACAAGAAGAGGACGACGTCGTTTTACCTCTATTGTATTTCTATATTAACAGGTGGGGGTATAAGTGAACATTTCTGAAGTGTAGGCTGAATTTGATTATATTAAAACTTCAGGTTGCGAAATAATAATTACTCATTCGGTGCCCAGCTGCAACGGCTTGAAGTCTTGAACACTATTCGGTTGTTTGGTTTCCCGGAAATCTCTCGTTTCCGGTTGAATTGCGGAATTCAGTTACATCCAATTCACACCCATCCCCCAAAATTTCTGCATTTCACAATGAATTGGTCAAAAATCTCCCGAAAGGTCTGACATTTTGAGAATGACTGACATGATCGCCAGGTGTTTGATAAAAGTCCTGACTGAGTTTCCTGATCTGAGAAACGCAAAAAGGTAAAATTTTGGGTCATTTTATCAACAATTTCATTCAGAAATGCCAAGCAAATTGAGAAAAGCGTTAGGAGCTGTAAAGGATCAGACTAGCATAAGCTTGGCGAAGGTTTCGAACAAAAGGACTAGTTTAGACATAGCTATTCTGAAAGCTACTACTCATGTTGAAACACCTATTGATGAGCGTTATGTGAATGAGATTTTGGAGTACATTATGTTAAACAAGAATTATTCATGTTCGTGTGCACATACGATAGCGAAACGTATTGGTAAGACGCGTAACTGGGTAGTGGCACTTAAGTCTTTGATGCTTGTTTTGAGGATATTTCAAGATGGGGATCCTTATTTTCCTAGGGAAGTTCTTCACGCGATGAAGCGAGGTGCGAAGATTCTTAGTCTGGTTAATTTTAGAGATGATTCGAATTCATGTCCTTGGGAGTATACAACTTTTGTTAGGACTTTTTCGCTATATTTGGATGAGAGGCTGCATTGTTTCTTGACGGGTAAATTGCAGAGAAAGTTTGACTTTCGAGAGGGAGGGAATGGTGCGAAGCTAAAGAGGAGCAGTAGGCATGGTAAGTATGAAAATGTGAAGGATATGAAGCCCGCTGTGATGGTTGATAGGATATCTAATTGGCAGAAATTGCTCGATAGGGCAATGGGAACGAAGCCAACCGGAGCTGCAAACACTAATAGTTTGATCCACAACGCTTTGTATGCTGTTGTTCAAGAAAGTTTTTATCTTTACCACGACATTTCCGAAGGTCTTACATTTCTCTTAGATAGTTTCTTCCATTTGCAGTATCAGTCATGCGTTAGCGCGTTTCAGATATGCATCAAAGCGTCCAAGCAATTTGTGGAGCTTCAAGAATTTTATGACTTGTGTAAGAGCATTGGTGTTGGAAGAACTTCAGAATACCCAAGTGTTCAGAAGGTTTCCGATGAGCTGATTCAGACATTGCAAGAGTTTCTAAAAGATCAATCTTCTTTCCAAGATACCTTGCCCTCTAATCAGCCATCTGCTATAGAAAATGGTGGTGTTAGAAGCATTGGTTCTACTTCCGAAAGAATTGCTTCATATAAGCATTCTGAGGTTTCTGAACTGACTGAAAGATATTCAGATTTTGGGTCCCGGACGACATCTTTGGAAGACTTTTTCAGTGCCACAGAGACAGGAGCAAGTCCTAGTCCGTCAGTTGATTTTTATTTGGATAGATCGAATAGGCTATCACAACAGAGTTTTAGAAGTGTGGGCAATGGTGATTCTGAAGCAGGGCCTAGTCAATCAAGGCATATGGAAGCAACAAGCAACTCGAGTCCTAGCTTCTTTGATGACTGGCCGGATGAACAAGCCAACCACTCTGGAGATCAAGGCAAAGATCATGCTGATAAAACAAACAAAACAGTGAATCTTTTTTATGACTGGCATGATGTAGGGATTCAGAACTTGAATCTAACATCCACGGAAAGTTCGAAAGATGGGTGGGAGCTAGCCCTTCTAGAGACAGCTAAACAACCTATTGAAACATCGAATGCACCTCCATTCCTTGACAGTTTGTTCGACCAGGCTTCAGTCCCTGAGCCTCACAACAATCCATTTTTACAGGATGCAGTTGACGAGCCAACTCAGTCTAGTTTCCCCACGTCAAATGAGTTAATGCTTTTCCCTGGCAGTGACTCTTCCATAAACGACCCCCCTGTTCTAAATGTGATATCCCTCTTCCCAGAGGACGGCACATTCCCAGTGACTAGTACATTTCCTGACATGCCAGCTCCAACTTTTCGAGCTACGGATACTCCTCCATCAGCGCATTACCAAAATGACCCGTTCTCATACGATGACCCATTTGGCGATTGCTTCAGTGTAGATGATTATGTTCCTAATGATCAGTTAGCTATAGTGAACTCAGCAAATGTGTTGCAGCAACAGAAAAAGTGGTTGGAGCATCAGAACAAAATCATTGCCAAACATATTGCATCAGGATGATGAGTTTTGAGTATGATTTTGTTTGGATAGGTAGTGGCAGTGTGAATATATTCCTCAAGTTTAATTTGGTTTTTAGAGTGTGATGTCTTGATTATGTTAGTTTAACCTGTTACGTAATTATTTGAATAAGTATGCAAATGGTTCTTGTTGACATGCTAAATTAGACTAGAGTACGTGAAAGCTTTACTGCTTTTTGCACTTACTCTGGGGCCGGCCATTGGGCTGTGGAGGCTAATATTTGACCAGGGAGCAATCTTGATTTATGGATTATGCATGTCGGTAGGATTCCATGGCAGGCATTCAGGTAACTGGATAATCATGAAAGTCATAAAATGATATGGGTGTGGATTTGGTGGACAGGTTGTGATGGGTGTCTAAGATCTGCAACTTGGGGTCTGGGAGATGGGACTGGCATTTCTTTTCATAATAACAATCACATGAAGAATGCTCATTATGCTGCAAACAAATTCAACATGAGGATGCTCACTATGCTGTCAACAAAATAAAGCACCTGAATCCTCCTCAATTAAACATGAAAATTGAAGACCTAATCCAAAAACAACTATTGACAACTCAATAACATTAGATGTGTACTTTAAGACACTAGATACAATCAAATGATGGCACACACAAACCCATTAACAATCCTTAGTCTTTCATGACTTTACAATTTCAATCAAATAAAAACATGATTGAACCAAACGACACTTGAAAAAAACACTCTCAACACACTTCCAAAGGCATACAAGTATCAATGAAAGAAAAGCAAGACAAGGACACCCTAAAACCAGTATCCATGCTTCTTCTTCTTTCGTTCTCTTTTTTTACGATTATATTAGAATACCATTGCTTTTATATGTATATCTAGCTGTATTTTCCCATCTCCTGAAAAAGATTCTGCGCGTCTAAATAAATGAAATCAAGTGGCATTGGGAGATCCCCATCTTTGTTGATATGTGCTTTGCCTGACCTGGAAAGATGAGATTATCCTTCTTTTCTACTACTTGATAGTGATCACTTTTCATTTGTTGGCAGTTAGTAAATCCAAACAAGAACAGTAACAAGCCATCCCTTTTCTCTGCACATGAATCCATAACCAATTCACAATCAGACAATGCATTTTCATATAAAAACTAAAACCTCTTAAAGTTGATAACAGGGAATATAAATATGAGCAAGACTAGTGCAGATTACTAAATAAGTATCAAAGTCATTCCAGTTGCATAATCTTTATTCACGGGTCAACAGCTACATCTTCTAACTCTGACCTCAGATAAATTCACACAGCCATTCTCGTGACTTTTGCATACACGCTTTTCTTAAGTCACATTCATACCTCCACTATAAAACATATCACAAGAAAGCATCCAAGACACTTTTTTATTAGGTAAGCATTTTTCAATGTAGTCACACACTAGCAATAGCATTTACAAATTCAACCAATCATACTTTCACATTACTAAATTATGAATACTAAAATCCAAACTCCACAAATTAGGAAAATGACTTCCAATTGCACTAAAATTAAGGACCATTATTACTACAATATGAATTAAGGACACCGGGAAAAGGACTTCCCATGCACTAGATCTAAGGGACATTTTTATTTAAACAAATGAATAAGGACATCATGTAGTGTATGGTGTCTTTCTTTTTACCAATAAATCATTTTCCGTAAATTTAGCTTTGAATCAAAGTTATACTCCCTCCGTCCCACCGAATGCTTCTCTTTTTGCCATTTTAGGTGTCCCACCGAATGCTTCCTATTTCCTTTTTTGGCAAAAAATAAATATTAAAATATAACACTCTAATTACATTTACTAGTTAAACATAATTAATTATACTAACTAATTAATTATTATAATTGAATTAAACCAACTACCAAAATTGAAAATCACCCCCAATAATCCTAGATATTGATTTCAAAATTTTGGTCTCAAAATTTTGGTGGAAAAGTTTACTTTTGGTAAATTAATTTTGGTCTCAAAATTTTGGTGGGAAAATTTAGTCTTAATCAAATTTTCATTAGAATTTTTTATTCCTTAAATATTGGTTTCTTATTTTACATTGGAAATGCCAAATAGGAAGCATTCGGCGGGACGGAGGGAGTACTATAATAACCTAAAATACTGGAAGTGGGAACTCCAATGAAAGCAACCACTACTCCTAGTCTGCTTAACAGTTAAAACTGGCGCCATGTACAAATATAATTATGAAACCCACCAATAAGATGATAACACGTGGTATATTATGACACTTGGCTAAATATGATTGGAATAAAAAATATTTGACGTACCTTTTTGAGTAGTCAAAGTTTGTTAATTACTATTCCCTCCACGTCCTTGTGAAGATGCTCTTTAACTTACTCCCGGCGCCGGCAAACTTCTGAACCGTTTTCTTCGCGCCGGCGACGTCCATTCCGGCCAAACACTGTAAGTTCCGGTACACTCCAGCATCTACCAATCTCTTCCTACAACCATGTCCGCCTCCCGCAAGGGAAGCAGACACGACCATGACTGGAAACTCCTTCGCCACCGCCTCGTTTCTCGGGTCCAGAAGCCTCACCAGCCTCGTTAAACTCTTCTCATCTCCGATCAGATCACGTACGTTTGATTTGACAACGAGGAGTGATACCAGCGCCTTTGCTGCCGCTTCCTGACTTCCCACCGACTCCATCAGCTTCAACAGCGGCGCTGTACAGTTACCAATAGCTCGCTTAATCGACTCCGAAATCGGTAGGGAGCCGATCAACGAAGCGGAGTGGAGTTGGATGGAAGCGGTTGCGCCGAGTTTGATTAACTCGGCCAGTCGGAGAACGAACGAAGCATTGGATGAGAGAGATCTCGAAACCGGATCGGAGGTGGAGAGTGAAAGCAGCGCGTGGAGCGCGTGCTCGAGAGTCGAATTCGTAACGGAAGAAGATTCGAGAACGATCTGGACCAGCCGATTTAAGCAGTTTTCACGGATGAGTAAATCGCGGAGGTGTCGATCTGAGGAAGATAAGATATCGACTGTGTGCGCAGCGCGCGTGACGATCTGCTGGTTGGCAGATGAGATGAGGTTTACCAGAATCGGAACAGCGTTGACTTCGGTCAAC
The DNA here is from genome assembly GCA_006409495.1 of Sedum album. NCBI lineage: Eukaryota > Viridiplantae > Streptophyta > Magnoliopsida > Saxifragales > Crassulaceae > Sedum > Sedum album. The sequence goes on from QZGG01000742.1 coordinate 43,517, forward strand.
GCGATCCTCACGTCTTCGATCGTTGAGATATTTCTAATAGCTCCAACGGCGTGGATTTGCAAAGACAGATGGCCGGAGTTAACTGCATTGAAAAGAATCGAAACGCCGCCGTATGCTGAAACCGCCCACGCGTTTTCGGAATCGGATGTTATAGATTCTACTGCCGCCGCCGCTCGTTCTCTCACCACCGTGGATCCAGTCTCGATCAGTCTCAGTAGTGGACCGAGGCTGCCTTCTTCAAACACAGATTTTCTAGCCTCGCCGCCGGCTGCGGCGAGGATTGAGATAGCCACGGCGGCAAGCTCTCTGATCAAAGCCTGCTGTTGTCGGTTAGAGTTAGCAAAATCGAGAAGGTGTATTAAATAACCAACGTCGCCTTCCTCGGCAACAACGGCGGCGGATTTAGGGTTAGTCTGGAGGAGTTGGATAAGCGATTGCAACGACTGCTTTTTGTAATCCGCGCCGCCGATCTGTAACCTTGTGAAGAGATCATTAACGAAGAAAACGACGTCGTCTTCATTTCCAGGATGTGATAGGACTAGCGCAGTAGAATGGTGAAGAGAGCCGGATTTGATTAAAAGGTCCAAGTGGTGTAAAAGGTCGGAGAGTGACGAGGTTGAGATATCAAGGTCGCTCTGCATCAAAAGCTTGCCACGTGGGTATGTTGTATCTTGGCATTGGTTTGAAAGGGATGTGAGTCGTTGGAGGGTTGAATTGAGATTAGGGAGTAGTGAAATGAGGAGTTGGTTTTGAGAGAAATGTGGTGAGGATGAGATTGAGGTTAGGGAGTTGTGGAGGTTTGAGAGTTTGGTTCGGATGATATGCCATCGGGTGAGGAAGGATTTGACGGATAGGGAGGAGAGGAGTAGGAGGGAGAGGAGTCGAGTAATTTGATTGAAGTTTGCGGTTGGGGATGAGGCGGAGGTATGCATTTGAGAGGAGTTTAAATGAAGAAAAGGGACAGCAACAACATGGAGGGAAGAAGGAATGGTGAGGGATGTGAAAGAAATGAGTTTTATCAAGTGGTGGTGGGGTGTGGTTTAGACTTGAAAACGTGATTGTGTCTTTGATCTTTTGATTTATGAGAAATTCAAGTGTACCGGCCCAGATAATTATTGATATTCAGTTTCTCAGATACTCACAGTTTTTTTTATACAGAAGGGCAATAGTCCAAAGAGTACAATGCGAGGACTTAAAAAGCTAAATATAATTTAGCTTGACTTAGATATGTCAAAATTATCCATTATCCGTTATCCGCCCTTTATCTGCCCGTTAAAATACCCGTCTATACCCGCCCGTTTAGAGATAAAGGGTAATCATACCCGTTACCCGTTTATACCCGTTTATTATAGGGTCACCCATTACCCGCCCGTTATATTTCATTAGAAAAATTCATCAAGTTCTACTCATAAACTACCATCAATCTACTAAAAAATTAGATACTCATTTTTTCGTATTTTACAAATAATAGAATAGTTGATAAAATAAAAATATGTAGTTAAAGGGTAAATGAGTTATTAATGGATAAACGGGTATTTAATGGGTAAACGGGTAAATTAATACCCGTTACCCGTTTATACCCGTTATCCTATATACCCGCCCGTTTATACCCGTTTACATAAACGGGTAAATAATATCCGTTACCCGTTTATGCCCGTTACCCTTTATAACCGGGTCATACCTGCCCGTACCCGCCCCATTTGACATATCTAGCTTGACTCGAAATTATATAAAATAACGAAAAGAGTTAAAATGAGTCATTTGCCTCGCTCAGCACTACGCTTAATCGAAATAATCGACAAGAACTAAACAAACAGAGACATAGAACAGAACGATTACAATATAAAAATATAAATGAAGTTGATGGATGCAAGCACTTGCATGGATGCTTGTGAACAAAGTACGTCGAACAAGGCAGCCAAGCAAGGAGGTGACGTGTAGGATGGCAGTCAAGCAAGGAAGCGACGTGGAGGATAGCAGCCAAGCAAGAAAGCGACGTGGAGGATGACAGCCAAGCAAGGAGGTGAACAAAGTAATTCATCAAATCATGTACAGCACGGGTAGAAGAACGCAACCGTCACGCACGCCGGCAAAGAAAGAGAGTCACCAGCGACTAGGAAATCACATGTAAATAACGAACATAAAAGATACAATTCCTTCAAGAAGAAGGAAAATTTCCAAAAATTCTCTCAGCTGGGCAAGCTAGAGAGAATCAGAGAAAAAACTGCGAACTTTTGTTCTTGGAGCTAGTACATTTGATAGAAATTCTTTTAACAAAGTTTATCTCGAAATACAAGTCTATGTGTTTTTTGCATCTATTGATTGTATTTTATAAATACATTGAATTATATCAATACAATAATGAGATATACGAATGGACATGATATATGATAAAATGTTTCTATTTTTTTGAATTTTTTAACAATCATCTATCATGTATGACCACACATGATATATGATGCAAATCAATCAATATAAAATGTACTCCCTAATTTCATCAAAATAAATGAATCTGCATTAGATATGGCTTGTGTATAATAACCTCATCGATTAGGTAATGCGGAGTACACTTGTTTACTTGACCTTATTAAATAATACGGAGCTTTCTATTCCAAACGAACAATTAAAAAACGACGTCGCTAGTGAATCCGATGACATTCATAAGCCAATCCAAACTTATTGAATTCGTCATAATCCAACGTGTCGAAATACTATTCGCCGTTCACACGTAACACACGCCACGTAAGCAAACCATATTTCAACCCTCTGCATTAGCGGAGAGTGAAAACGCGATTGTGCAGACTTCACCGAATGGCGAGATTGTCCAGATTCGTCGCGATCTTATTCGTACTGAGTTTTTTCAAGTCGATCGATGCTTTGTACGGCCCTTCGTCTCCAGTTCTTCAGTTAACTCCATCCAATTTCAAGTCAAAGGTATCAACTATACCGATGCGATTCCGCAATTTTTATTTGTTCGATTCAGTTTATGAGTGTTTTGGATGTTTAGATCTGGTGATTGATTGTCACCAATGATTTTGATTTGATTGAATTTGGATCGATGTTGTGGAAGTAAGGGTTTGACATATTTGTGTAGGTATTGGATTCGAATAAAGTTGTTTTAGTTGAGTTCTTTGCTCCGTGGTGCGGACACTGCCAACAGTTGACTCCCATTTGGGAGAAAGCAGCTACTGTTCTCAAGGGAGTAGCGACTGTGGCGGCTATTGACGTTGATGCGCACAAATCAATTTCTCAGGTATATTTTTTTTGCTATTTTTGTTATATTAAGAAATCTAAAGTCTTAAAAGCAGGGTGAAGGACATTAATACTTTCAGATACTTTAGAGTAGTTTACTCTTGATTCTCAAATGGCGGACTCGTGTGACTGTCTTAGGATTATGGGATCCAAGGATTCCCCACCATCAAGGTGTTTGTGCCTGGAAAGCCTCCAGCAGATTATCAAGGTGCTAGGGATGCAAAAGCCATTGCTAATTTCGCACTCCAGCAGGTGCAGTTTCCCTTACCAGGCTATTTTTTAAGAGCAAGTCCTTTGATTTATGTTTAGTTATTGATCATTTTCATGGGGATGCCATATTCATTCATTACAGATTAAGCAGCTTTTGAGGGACCGTTTGGATGGTAAAACTACTGGAAAAGCAAATGATAAGTCTGAACAACCTAAACAGCCTAATGCTTCTGTGGAGCTGACTTCTCGTAATTTTGATGAGACGGTGATTAAAAGTAAAGATTTATGGATTGTAGAGTTCTTTGCTCCATGGTAAGTAGTAGATGATGCGATGCAATCAAGGATTTCAGTAGTAGTTTTATTATTATTCTATTATATGTCCTGCATGGCTTAGTTGACATAAGAAAACAGTCTATCCAATTAACGGGATAAATGACTTTACTCGAGTTTTGTGTTGTTTCTGTAAATTATTGAATATGCAATTTGGTTCTCTTCTCATTACAAGTGATAACATTCTGTAATGTCAGAGGAATGCTTAGTTGTATTCAATCTAAATTCTTCAGTCTGTATGGTGAGCTATACTTATAGGTTGTGTAGTGCAAAAATTTCCTAGTCATAATGTTTGTCAAGGGATTGAATGGACTGAAGAAACAAAGAATCCATTCTGACTAGTCATGTCCTTGATAGTAACAATTATAAGATGTTGAAAATTTCAAAAACTGTGTTTTTTAGGTGTGGCCATTGTAAAAAGCTAGCCCCAGAATGGAAGAAGGCCGCGAACAATCTGAAGGGAAAAGTGAAACTTGGCCATGTTAACTGTGATGACGAGAAGGTAATGGGTTTGTTAGATTATAGTATTACCTGATTTTAATGGATAAACTATCTCATGTTCTGAATTCATTGCGCATAGTGCAAACTTTTTCTTTTTGAAGGCAAGTTTAGCATGATTGAACAGTTAATCATCTCCCAATTTTGGTGCATTCATTAAATTTCTGATGATATATTTTCTGATTGGAAACAATCAACAGGCTCTAATGGCCAGGTTCAAGGTCCAAAGTTTCCCCACCATATTGGTTTTCGGAGCAGACAAAGATGCACCTACTCCATATGAGGGTGGAAGAACAGCCTCAGCAATTGAATCATTCGCTTTGGAGCAGCTAGAGACAAATCTGGCACCCCCAGAAGTGTCTGAATTGACCAGCGAGGTACTGATTTAACAACACCAATTATGGTATTAATTTTTAATAACTGCTCCAGTAGTACTCGACTTGATGAGATCCTTTTCATAGGCTGTCCTTGAAGAGAAATGTGGTCCTGCTGCAATATGTTTTCGTTGCCTTCCTGCCTGACATCTTGGACTCAAAAGCTGACGGAAGAAACAAATACCTCGAACAGTTGCTAACCGTTGCGGAGAAGTTTAAAAGAAGTCCCTACAGGCAAGTAAAGATATCATATCTAATCTAATTTTGTTCATTGCTGAACTCATGAACTTCACATATAGGCTGCTGCAGTCTTGCAATTGAGTGATGGTCTAAATTTTATGTAACAGTATATGCTTCAATATTTTTTACGTTTTGCAATGAGTGTTTTTATTTACCCTATGCACTCTTATCAGTATCACTCACTAACCAAGCTAGGTTATGTAAGAAGCTTGAGGTGGCAAATTCTGTCCTATGTAATTTGATTGTATGGTCACACCCATTGGCTTGATGATGGTCTGTACATTTGCAGCTATGTTTGGGCAGCTGCAGGGAAGCAGCCAGACCTTGAAAAGCACGTCGGTGTTGGTGGATACGGGTATCCAGCGATGGTGGCTCTGAACTTGAAAAAACGTGCATACGCTCCTCTACGCGGTGCTTTTGAAGTCGACCAGATTATGTAAGTATATATTATCATCTTCCTTAATGTGCTTGAGATAACATTTTGACCTGCCCATTTCCTCAGCTCATTTATAAAGCAAGCTGGGCTAGGAGGAAAGGACAATTTCCCGCTTGAAAGCACTCCTAAGATAGAGACGACTGAAGCATGGGATGGGAAAGATGGGGTGATTGTGGAGGAGGATGAGTTCTCCTTGGATGAACTTATGGGAGATGATGATACTTCAGCAGCAAAGGAAGAACTATGAGTCTTAATAGATGGCCATATCAAACAGTGAAACAGTCGGAAGTGACTCTTAGTTTTCATTATGTAATCCAAGTGAAGAACGTGTTACATTTTTGAGACCAACTTTGTATTTGAAATCAGATAAAATTATTAAACTTATATCCTTTATAACCCAAATCAGTTTTGACGCTCAAATGACGTGGCCGTAATCGAACTGTCGATTTGATTCGTTTGTGAGTGTCTTGACTTCGGTACGAATAGAAACGAGGCCCGGCTACCAGCCTCAGCCTGACCTAATCGGAAGGTTCGTCGATTGCTTCCGAATCGGCAAGACGACTCAGGTTTTTTCTTTTCACACTAAAAAATCGAAGCTTTCGTCGTAATAACTTTACTGATGGGAATGCGGCGCATCCCATGGAGGCGACTCAGGCTCACTCCCTCTCCGCCATGTCGACATTTTTCTGCAGCTTCTCTTCCTTCCATCACTCGCAGAGTAGTAGTTACAGGTAATCACCATTCCGCTCTTATGATCAATTTGGAAATTTAGGTTTTTTAATGAGTTGATGTTTAGGGCTGGGAATGGTCACGCCGTTGGGCTGCGGGGTTCAAGCAACATGGAAACGTCTTTTGGATGGGGATTGTGGGGTTAGAGCAATCACTTTAGATGATATGAAAATGAGCACATTTGATAAGGAGACTCAGTTGTATACTTTTGATCAATTGACGTCCAAAGTCGCTGCTGTGGTGCCTTGTGGAGCTAACATTGGAGAGTTCAACGAGGACCTCTGGCTCAACTCCAAGGTGAGGAACATACCTTTTTTACTTTTATCTATGTTTTACTGAAACTTTAGCACAAACTGTTCTGAGTACGTTACTTTGTATAATCAGGAGCAAAGGTCGATTGCAAGATTTATAGCCTATGCGCTTTGTGCTACTGATGAGGCTCTTAGAGATGCTGATTGGATTCCAAGTACACAAGAGCAAAAGGAGCAGACGGTGATTTATTCACTTTGGTGATACTAGCTACCACAGTTATTAATTAGTTAGCACTGTTTTGATTGTTTGTTATAATCACCAGGGAGTTTCTATCGGAGGAGGAATTGGTAGTATCAGTGATATACTAGATGCAGCTCAGATGATTTGTGAGAAGGTAAAGCAGGAGTCAGGAAATAAGAATTTGTAAAACTTTATAGTTCAGGCCATTTTAACGTATGCCTTGATGGTGTTGACAGCTGTGATTGTTTTGCAGTCAAAAATTATATGTCATTTGTGCATTCTTTTCTGCAGCGTCTTCGTCGTCTGAGTCCATATTTCATTCCAAGAATATTGATAAATATGGCAGCGGGTCATGTGAGTATGAAGTATGGTTTACAAGTAAGTAATTTTGAACTATTTCTCTATGGTCTTTAAACAAGTATTGGCATTATGTCCGCCTCAAAATTGTATGATCACGTTTGCTAACAATCTAGATGACTTTACTCTGATGCAAGTGCAACACAGTTTCTGTTTTGTAACATTGTGCGCAAGTCTGAGTTTCTTTTATTGTACTACTTGATAGAAATTAGTTGGATGGTCTAGAATTGATTTTGATTTTAGGGGCCAAATCATGCCGCAGTGACAGCTTGTGCTACTGGAGCACATTCAATTGGTGATGCTACGAGAATGATTCAGTTTGGCGATGCAGATGTTATGGTTGCAGGTGGGACTGAATCCAGTATTGATGCTTTGTCAATAGCAGGATTTTGCAGGTAAGATGAATGAAGTCTTTGTCATTATTTATGATAAAACGGTATGTGTTTATGTGGGCATCTCGATACATCTTTTTGAGCAAGTGTTTCAAAAAGATCACATTTTGATGCTAAAGTGAAAGTCAAGTTGGTATTTCATACTTGTCGAAGTTTGACATGGATGCACTGCTTCTTTGAAACACATACTGATAAATGAAAAAAGAAGAAAAAGCATGTGTTTCTGTTATGCTAGTTTGCAAATTATTGCGTTTCAATGGAATATTTAAACATTCAGTCTATAATTCTCATTGCTTATGATTCACAGGGCAAGAGCTTTAAGCACCAAGTATAATTCAACCCCAAACGAAGCTTCTCGGCCTTTTGACTGTGGTCGAGATGGATTCGTGTAAATCAATATATTAATTCTCACAAACCTCCCATTTTAATGTTGATGCTAACTAGAGACTTTTGTGATTTGATTTACCATTCATTTTGCACTCAGGATCGGTGAAGGTTGCGGTATTTTGGTGTTAGAGGTTAGTATAGTGCTGTTTGTGAGACTCTGACTTTTTAATGAGTAACTAGCTGGACCTCGACTTACAGAAATTCTTAGGCGATTTATATTTCCCCTCGTTTATTACTATAACGTAGGAACTGGAGCACGCAAAACAACGTGGAGCAAATATATATGCTGAAGTGCGTGGTTATGGAATGTCAGGGGATGCACATCATATCACTCAGCCGCATAGTGATGGGAGGGGTGCTATTATGGCAATGAGACGTGCCTTGAAGCAGGTATTTTTCTTGAAAAGCTTACACTGAAAAATGTAGTCGCTTTTTGGCATAGATGATGCTGTTTTTTGTTTAGACTTTTTTAACATATTTAACCAGCCCATGTTTTATGGCAGTCTGGACTTCTCCCTGATCAAATAGACTATGTCAATGCCCATGCCACGTCCACTCCACTGGGTCAGCATTTTAAACTCATGATGTGTTAGGCAATATTATGGACTTTAGCAAGTGTTAGTATCAGTAGCTTTTGTATTCTTGTCTTTACATGCGCAGGTGACAATATTGAAGCCAATGCTATTAAAACATTATTTTCGGACCATGCGTCATCGGGAACTTTAGCTGTTTCTTCAACAAAGGCAAGCATAGTAGACTGTTTATAGTTCATTTTTTAGCCTCGTGTTTCAGCTTTGACTCCCATTTTGATGAAAGACACACTGACGCTTTCTGATGTACAAATGTTCATCTCAGGGTGCCATTGGTCATCTGCTTGGAGCAGCAGGAGCGGTAGAAGCAATATTTACAGTGTTAGCTATACACCATGTATAGTGTCGTCACATTCATGCGCTCTTGAATGAATCTTTTGTTTTATTTTTTAAAACAGTGGCTTGCATTCCTCATACTTAACTGTATTATGTGATGTTGCAGGGAGTTGCACCACTGACATTGAACCTTACAGAACCAGATCCTATCTTCACTGAGAAATTCATGCCTTTGACGTCTTCAAAAAAGATGCCAGTAGCAGCAGCCATTTCAAACTCTTTTGGGTTTGGAGGCACAAATGCATCACTGCTGTTCACATCCACAGACAAATGATATGTTGCTTCTTCCTCGTCAGGTGTACAAGCTAAAAGTAAAACCAAAGAAAAACCTTTCGAGATTAGGGATACAGAGGAGTGTGTTGTATAGCACTTCTTCAGTGTTTAATTTTTTTATTCTTACTTGAATATCACTTTGAGACTTGTTATGGTTTTTTGCAAAACTTAGCTCACTCATTGTCTTAAGAAGAATGCACATTCAAACAGTCTACTCCCTAAAGCGCAATTAGAGTTTGACATGTCTAACATTCAAAAATTCTATGCATTGAAATAAAAACAAAATACTCTCTGTTCCTTAATTAAAAAGGTATAAATCTATTCATTTCGTTCTCGTTTTATTTATAATATATTCTTTTACAATCATTTATTATTTACTTGGGCACATTCTCACATGGTCGAAACCCCACTAAGCTCGACCCTCAAATTGCAACACAAGGGCACTACGTTCTTCTTAAATCTGTCTTTGGTAGTTATGAGAAGGCACAACAATCTATGCAATACAACTACAAAAAAAATATCAATGGATTTGTGGCAAATCTCACTGAAGATGAATCAGAAATGAGTAGAGTAGGTCATATGTTTTTTATTTTAAATCTCTAAGATATATTTTTAACTATTTTATTAATGTCTTTTTAATGAAATTATAGAGGCTCCTAATGTAATCAATGTATTAGAAAATCAACGCTTGAAATTACATACAACTCGATCGTGGGAGTTTCTTGAATTAGTGCGAAATGGCATAACTTATAGTGACTCTCTTTGGAATAAAACTAACTCTGGAGATGATATAATTATCGGAAATATTGACTCAGGTAGGTACATCTAATTTTAAGTTTATGATAGATTTTAAATTTGATAATTTTGTCTCACAGAAGGCTTTACCGGATGGATTTCTACTACAAAACAAGTTCAACTAGATATCCTATTTGTATGTCGTTACTTTTTGATTCATATCCTCGTATGTAATTATTTTCATTAAGTTATAAGAATAAATCCCTCATTTACAAATTGTTGGCGGTGTTCACTCCTTTTAGGTTTTATAGGTAATAAAACCTATTTTTGATTTATTTTTGTAAGAAATAAGACTAAGGTTTTGAATTGAAATTATCTCAGGTGTATGGCCGGAATCCGAAAGTTTCAGTGACAAAACCTTTGGTCCGATTCCATAAAAATGGAAAGGATCAAATGCAACAAGAAACTAATTGGGGCAAGATATTTTCTAATTGACAGCAACAAAATAAAATTTGATAGTGCATCCAGTTCTTCGTGAGATACAACGAGTCAAGGAACGCATACTCTTTCAACGGTCGGAGGCAACTTCGTTGAAGGAGTTAGCAAATACGGTTTGAGATTTGGAGTTGCGAAAGGAAGATCACATATATAATGCTCGAGTTGCATCTTATAAAGCCTGTTGGAAAAAAATGGATGTCTTATGGCCAACACTTTACTAGAAATATATATAACTCAGCTCCTTGGATATTCACAGTTGGGGCTAATTCATTTGATAGAAAATTCGTAACAAAGTTTATTTCGGAAATACAAGTCTACATTTTAAGTTGCAAACACTTATATTTTTATGCAAGAAAGTAAATAATTTTGTTAGAAGAATATGATTCAATTTGGTGCGTTAGGGAAAAAGTATTTGGGCATGTTAAAATGCTGTCAAAATGGCAATTTTATCTGTTAATTGATGGAGCGTCTGCTTCAATAAACTCTTCAATGATCGACAATGTGTAAGTATTTAAAATTGAAAATTATGCAGCCTGATATTACAGCTTCAGGATCCAATGTTCTTGTTGCGATGAATGATTTATTGGAACGTATGGCATGTCCACATGTTGCCGGCGTTGCTGGCCTGCTCAAATCTATGTATCCTAATTATTATAAAAAAAAATCTATGTATCCTAATTGGAGCCCGCCGCAATCCATTCTGCTCTCATGACGACTGGTATGTCATTCGAAATCCATAGATATTATATTAATATTTCATAATATCTCTACTATATATAAAAGGGGAAGAATATTATTAACTGTTACAACTGATGCCACATTTGTTTTCCAAAATTACCCTTTAGCGAAACCCTAATATTCAAATTTTAAAAATCAAAACTATATAAAATTTCAATAATTATAAAAAAGAAAAATACTACAAAAACAATTTGAGGAGTCCACCAGGGGCGGATCCAAGGGGGGCTGGCAGGGTCCCTTGCCCCCCTAATCCCGAGAAATCGAAGATATTACATATAGTTTTAAATTTGAAACAGCTAAATCTTATGGCTCAGTGGTTCTAAACCCAGTCTGTACCCTGGTAAACTTGGGTTCGAACCTGCCATCCCATTTTTATTATATGTCTAATTTATTTTCTGCCCCCTTATTTGGAGGCGCTGGATCCGCCACTGGAGTCCACTTGTAATTAAAAGTGTATAGTATATAATTATAATTTGAATGATAATAAGAGAATTGAAGCATGCATTAAGAATGTAATTTGTTATATGTCAACTTAATGAATTTGATAACATAAATCTTTAAGTTGAACTTGTATGAACTCTCAACGGGGTCCGCTTCAAAATCGTTACATCAAAATTAAATTAGTGGTTAGATGGATTGATTAATTAGCTTCAAATATTGGTTATGACATTTAGTATGGGATTAGTTAGGTGATTTGATACCTATATATATGCAGATATTGTTTAGTTAATTACACAAACAAATATGAAGATTATCACTGTTTTTTTGATCATGTGTCTGATCATAAAGGCTGGGAACGTCGAGGGAGCTGGGAACGTCGAAGGAGTTGGTGGTGTGTACAACAAAGTGGACGATTGTCATTCCTATATATATTGATATTGTTTAGTTAGTAACAAACACAAAGAAATATGACTTCAGCGCTTAAGATTATCACTATTGTGCTAATCATATGCCTAATGACATATGGCATCAAAGCTGGGAACGAAGTCAGTGATTGCGATGTTTATTGCAACAAGTTTGCGATGGTTTTGGAGTATGTTGTGGACTGGGTGAATGCGTGTGCGCCTTTGAGTGCCCGTAGGTGATATGACATCAAAGCAGCTGAGAATAAAGGTGGTGGCATCAAAGCAGCTGGGGATGAGTGTGATCTTCCATGCCAGCAAATTTATAGATTTCATTTTTAAATGAAGTAAAATGTGGGTATGGATGCATGAATATGAATATAGTTTGATGAGTTTTGGTGCTATTGCATGCTAATTAATTAATTAATTTAGCGGTGAGATGGGTTGTGGTTAAATGTCAGTTGATTAATTAGGGCCATAAGTTACGGTTGTGGTGAGTAAACCCTTAGTGAAATTTAATATCTCTTTTTGTTTAATATGATTATAAATAGTTTATTATTAGTGCAATACATATGCATTGTAATATCTTATTATTTTAATTTGATTAAATATGATTTATTATTAGTGCAATACATATGCAGTTTAATATCTCTTTTTTTCACACGTTGGAAGTAATAATAAAATTCAACCTATTATATGTTGAAAAATATCTTTAATAATTACATGTTAACAAAACTTGCAATAAAGTTGCGAGACAAACTTCATATTGCTATTATCATCTCCCTCTCCTAATTTCATACTCTCTCAATTAGATTTTCTTGAAGTGGTTTAAGGTTTGTATAACTCTCTCGTTTGATATCCTATTATCACAATTATGTTTATAATTTTTAAATATTCGTTGGGTGAATGTTTAAGTTTTTAAGTGTCTATATAAAGATTACTCATGTTGATACATTTATTTTGGTAGATACATAGAACTCATTTTACATTCGTTGATTGCATTTTACTAATGAAACATACCGTGTCAACACAATGAAACATATGAGTTGCATATATTTTGCACGTTTCATACACATAAAAAGTAAAAGGGTGATACAGTCTCATTCATATATGAAATGAAATCAACAAATATAAAATGAATTCGATAAATTCACAAAATAAATGAATTCAAAGGGATATGGAGCTTTCTATTCCTGACGAACAATTAAAACGACGTCGCTAATGAATCCGATGACATTCATAACCCTATAGGAAGGTTTGTGAGTGTCTTGATTTCGATACGAATAGAAACGAGGCTCGGCTCGGCTCGGCTCTCAGGCTGACGTAATCGGAAGGTTCGTCAACTGATTCCGGTGCCGTCTTTTTCGTTTCACACAGATAAATCGAAGCTTTTGTGAATTTTTTTTGAGTTTCCCTGATGGGCATGCGGCGCATTTCATGGAGGAGACTGAGGCTCACTCCCTCTCCACCAAGTCGACATACGAGGAGCTAACAGTGGAGAGTTCAATGAGGAGCTCTGGCTCAACTCCAAGGTAAGGAACTTAACTTTTTTACTTTTATCTAAGTTTTATTTAGCACAATCTGTTCTGAGTTTGTTATGATCAGGAGCATAGGTCGATTGCAAGATTCATAGCTTATGCCCTTTGTGCAACTGATGAGGCTTTTAGAGATGCTGATTGGATTCCAAGTACACAACAGCAGAAGGAGCAGACGGTGATTTTTTCACTTTGGTGATACTAGCTACCACAGTTATTAATTAGTTAGCACTGTTTTGATTGTTTGTTATAATAACCAAGGAGTTTCTCAGTGATATACTAGATGCAGCTCAGATGATTTGTGAAAAGGTAAAGCATCAAAGTTCAGGCCATTTTAACGTATTCCCTGATGGCGTTGACGGCTATGATTGTTTTGCAGTCAAAAAGTTTATAACATTTGTGCTCTCTTTTCTGCAGCGCCTTCGTCGTCTGAGTCCATATTTCATTCCAAGAATGTTGATAAATATGGCAGTGGGTCATGTGAGTGTGAAGTATGGTTTACAAGTAAGTAATTTTGAACTATTTCTCTATGGTATCTAAACAAGTATTGGCATTTTGTTCACCTCAAACAGTCTAGTGACAGTGATTCCAATGTCTACTCTAGTCTCTAGGAATTGTAAGTTGCAGTTAGTAGTTAAAATATGTACGTTTCTTTCGTTCTTTAAAATTGTACGATCACGTTCTCTAAATATCAAGATGACTTTACTCTGATGCAAGTGCAACAGTTTTGTTTTGTAACTTTATGCGCAAGTCTGAGTTTCTTTTATTGTATTATTTACTTAATAGAAATTAGTTGGATGGTCTAGAATTGATTTTGATTTTAGGGGCCAAATCATGCCGCAGTGACAGCTTGTGCTACTGGAGCACATTCAATTGGTGATGCTACGAGAATGATTCAGTTTGGCGATGCAGATATTATGGTTGCTGGTGGGACTGAATCCAGTATTGATGCTTTGTCAATAGCAGGATTTTGCAGGTAAGATGAATGAAGTCTTTGTCATTATTTATGATAAACGGTATGTGTTTATGTGGGCATCTCGATACATCTTTTTGAGCAAAGTGTTTCAAAAGATCACATTTTGATGCTAAAGTGAAAGTCAAGTTGGTATTTCATCCTTCTGAGTTTGACATGGATGCACTGCTTCTTTGAAACACATACTGATGAATGAAAAAAAGAAAAAGCATGTGTTTATGTTATGCTCGTTAGCAAATGATTGCGTTTCATTGGAATATACAAACATCAGTCTGTAATTCTCATTTCTCATTGCTTATGATTGACAGGGCAACAGCTTTAAGCACCAAATACAATTCAACCCCAAACGAAGCTTCTCGGCCTTTTGACTGCGGTCGAGATGGATTCGTGTAAATCAATATATATATATAGAGGAAGTATCATCCCTCTTTCCATGAATCCATGGATCCTCTTCATCACCGTTGATTGCATTTTTTGTGTGCACCAGATTGTGCCACGTGTTTGCATTTTTGAAATGCACAGGTGAGTTGCACATGACAAATGCACACGTGAGTTGCACATGCTCATTAATGCGCTGGCACAATCTGGTGCGTCCAAAATGCAAACAGTAAATGCAATCAACGAATGCAAAGAGGGATCCATGGATCCATGAAAAAGTGGGGTTCCACATGATACTTTCCCTATATATATATTCTCACTTCTCACCCATTTTAATGATGATGCAAGCTAGACCTCTACTTACAGAAATTCTTAGCCGATTTATATTTCACTGGTTTGTTACTGTAACGCAGGAACTGGAGCACGCAAAACAACGTGGAGCAAAGATATATGCTGAGGTGCGGGTTATGGAATGTCAGGGGATGCACATCATATCACTCAGCCGCATAGTGATGGAGGGTGTGCAATGGCAATGAGACGTGTCTTAAAGCAGGTATTTCTCTTGAACAGCTTATACTAAAAATGTAGTCGCTTTTTGGCATAGATGATGCTGATTTTTGTTTAGATTTTTTTAACATATTTAAACAGCCCATGTTTATGGCAGTCTGGACTTCTCCCTGATCAAATAGACTATGTCAATGCGCATGCCACGTCCACTCCACTGGGTTAGCATTTTAAACTCATGATGTGTTAGGCAATGTTATGGACTTTAAGCAAGTGTTAGTATCAGTACCTTTTGTATTATCGTCTTTACATGCGCAGGTGACAATATTGAAGCCAATGCTATTTGAAACATTATTTTCGGACCATGCATCATCGGGAACTTTAGCTGTTTCTTCAACAAAGGCAAGCATAGTAGACTGTTTATAGTTCATTTTTGCCTCATGTTTCAGCTTTGACACCCATTTTGATGAATGACACGCTGACGCTTTCTGATGTACAAATGTTCATCTCAGGGTGCCATTGGTCATTTGCTTGGGGCAGCAGGAGCGGTAGAAGCAATATGTACAGTGTTAGCTATACACCATGTGTAGTGCTGGCATATTCATGCGCTTTTGTTTTGTTTTTTTAAACAATGGTGTGAATTCCTTATAATTAACTGTATTGTATGATGTTGCAGGGAGTTGCACCACTGACATTGAACCTTACAGAACCAGATCCTATCTTCACTGAGAAATTCATGCCTTTGACTTCTTCGAAAAAGATGCCAATAGCAGCAGCCATTTCAAACTCATTCGGGTTTGGAGGCACAAATGCATCACTGCTGTTCAGATCCACAGACTAATGATATGTTGCTTCTTCCTCGTCAAGTGAACAAGCTAAAACCAAATAACCTTTCAAGATTAGGGATACAGAGGAGTGTGTGTTGTAGCACTTCTTCAGTGTTTAATTTTTTATTCTTACTTGAATATCACTTGGAGACATGTAATGATTTTTTGCATAACTTAGCTCTGCTTCTTATGTGTAATATAGAATCCATTGTCTTAAGAAAAATGCAGCTTCAAACAGTCTATTCCCTAAAGCACAATTAGAGTTTGCCATGGCTAACATTCAAAAATTCAATGCATTGAAATAAAAACATAATAACATTGAGGGGTTGTATCCATACTCGATTAAAAAGTTCCATTCAAAAAACAGGAATACTGAGGTGACATTGGACTGAAACATCATCAACCTACAGAATGAGTCAAGAGTTTTAAAGCTACTTTGTTGGGCGGCTGGCTACTTATCTATATGTTGACACACAGTGGCTTGAGAAGAACAGCATGTGTTGTAGGTGAGGAATTAGAGGACTTGTGGTCGTGGTTACAGGTAGCTGGCTATACGGCAGCCCATTCTTTGCGGATGTCGAAGGTGTAGTTGATCTCTAGGTAGCATTTGTTGTCATCATCAAGAAACTAGAGATGAATAAGGGAAAAACGTTATGATTGTCTTCAAAAACAATAAAGCTGAAGGTACTGTGCACAAGAGCCTGATAGGAAGCACAAATAAAGTACACAAACGGAAAATACTGCGTGTCTAAGGCATCAAGTACAACATGGGCCATGTAGCGCTTTTTCAGAGATGAAGTTGACATAAATAGAATCATGACATACACAATGAACAATTATCATACTCAGCTCATTACAAGTTGCAATCAAATTTTTGGAGGTGCATGGAAGACTTTTTGAAAGAATGACAATGAAAACATTATAATGAGCGTCTCATGGCCATAATGCTACCAGACAACTTTGAGGACACAATTATCATGTTTGACATGCTGAGCTAAATTCATGAACCTGAAAAAAGTATATTTACAGGCATCACTGAGTTAATGAATATGGGCACCTTTGATTTAGCAGAATACGACCCTCTAGCGAACATTCCTGATGGAGTAACCTCCTCATGCATTTCATGAGTATATGGCTCAGCCTGAGGGCTGAATGTTCCAATCATCTCTTTTGAGCTATCAACTGCATAGAATCACCACCAAAATATCATGATATATTAACATAAAAAGTTATATATTGTGTTGTAGAAGCACACCTTTGACGCCAGTTTTCCAAACTGTGTTTGTGTACTTCAAACCTGATACAATGTTATTGCTGACTTGAAAGGAAAATTTCAGTCTGTAATGGCTACCCTCTTTCAAGGTAAACCATGTTCCCTTTGGCTTTCCATTTTCAGGTATTTCAAGAACAATATTTTCTCTATCTGCAGTCACAATCGACAGGCTGAGGATCTTCACTTCTGGGTCCAGTGATTCTAGTATGATCAAAAGTCAAAACACCCTCATCAGACAAGAAGAAAAAAACATATATCTATGTTCAATAGGAATCACTAGTTTTGACTGTGATTCCCACATTGAGAAACTGAAAAAAGACGCAGAAATAATGCTCACACTATTGACAAAAAACCAAATGCTGTTTAGGATAGATATTCAACAATAGACAACAAATATGAATAAATCGATCAAACTATCGACATTATCTATCAATCCCAACCAATTATCATCCAAACTTCTCCACAGTGCACCAAAATCTTTGACTTTCAACCTTCATATCCATAAATGCAAAACAGATTGAAAAAACAGTGGAATTTGCGGAGACTGAAAAAATGTTCCCTATAAATAATCTCTAGTAAAACACTTGTGAAACATACCTCCAACATTTTCAAGATCAACAGATCCAAGCAGCTGTTCCTTCCATCTCTTCAAACTTAAATCATCCTAAACAAATTAAAACATTCCAAATCACACCACATTCCACATTACTTCCATCAAAAATCAAATTATCAAAAGGGAGTTCCACAAGCAAAAAAACATACTGAATCCTTCTCAATCTGCTCCTTTAGAGTTCTCTGAGGACCCAACTCCAATTTACTCTACATCCTCACCTTCATCCTCAGTTGTGTAAGCAGAAGTATCATGACTCTGTGACCCATTCTTGCCCTCATTCTCATCTTCAGACCCCATGTTGCTATCAATCTTGGAACCAGACGTAGTAGCCCCAACAGCCAGAGAAGACATCAAACACAACAATAAAACGATTACACTACTCCAAAAAATCCTCAAATTTATGAAAAAGGTCGCAACTTTGAGGAAATTGACATTGATGGTTGAAGAGAATAGGGTTGGGAGCTAAAATTGAGAGATGGGTTTTCGGTATTTGGGTCGATTGAATTGATTGATGGATCGGGTGGTTTGGGGAAGATTTGCGGAAGAGGAAAGAAATGGTCTTGTGGTGATGCGAAATATAATGCTATCAAATTACCAGTGAAAAAAAGTGTATTTTTAAAATTATGTTTATTAAAGTTTTAAATGCAACACTGAAATTTGGATTGGAAATTGTAAAAAATGGAGTCTTCTTAGATTCACTGAAATTATATCTGAAAGACATAATTAATTGTGGTATGAGATAAAATACAAGTCTTCAAATTGTCTATTGAAATTGGTTTTTGCTTGTATGACCGTTTAGATTTACTTGAAATTGTCATCCGGATTTTTTAATCTCTTACAGTGTGAAAAGTGAATTACAACGAGTCGATTCATACCTTCCATGAACTAATTTGTAATTCAAAAGTCGTTATAGTCATAAAATTTGTAAGCAGGTTGTAAAAAGTAGGGGTGGGCGCGGTGCGGTTTGGTGCGGTTTGAGGGTAAAACCGCAACCGCACCGCATTATGCGGTTTGACTATTTTTGAAACCATATCCGCACCACATAATGCGGTTTTTAAAAAATGCGGTTCCCGGAATATGCGGTGTGGTGCGGTGCGGTTCGGTTTGAAAACCGCTTTCTATTAATCTTTTATAAATACACTTAAAACTAGACATGTCAAATTTATCCATATCCGTTTTGGTGTCCATCACCCGTCCATTTAATTCAATCCATTAACCATCCGTTTAATTAAACGGATAAAGTCATCATATCCGTTTACCATCCGTTTATTAAATGGATGGAACGGATGAACCATATCCATTTACCATCCGTTTAATAAACGGATGGTAAACAGATTGACGGATGAACCACTATCCATTTAGCGTCCATTTACCATCCGTTTATTATCTTATTACCATTCATTTACAATTAACTCATAAACGGATAAACGGATGATAAATGGATAAACGGATGGTAAATGGACATGGATGGTAAACGGATAAATGAATGGTAAACGGATAAATGGATTATCCATTAATCCGTCATCCATTTACAATCCATCCATTTAAGTTTAACGGATTAAACGGATGACAACCGTTTATCATCCGTCCATTTACCGTCCATCCATTTATCACCCGTCCATCCATTTGACGGGTCTACTTAAAACGTAATTAAATTACAAAATAAGTAATTTTAAACTTTTACATACCATATATTTCAAGAAATATGATAGAATTAGTAATAATAATGTATATACTTATAGTTTATCTAATTAATTCATTATATTATTCTATAAAAACTACATCAATTATACTAAATATACTTAATTATATATATTTATATGTTTTTTTAATAATGCGGTGCGGTGCGGTTTATCGCGGTTTATTTGAAAAGTAAAACCGCAACCGCACCACATTAAGCGGTTTGCTTGAAAACTAAAACCGCAACCGCACCATTTAAATGCGGTGCGGTTTCCGAACCCGCATTTGCGGTGCGGTGCGGGCGGTTTCCACTTCCGGTGCGGTTTTTGCCCACCCCTAGTAAAAAGCTAACAGAAAACCTCACTAGATATTAATGTGCAAACTCCTAAAGTAGCACTACAGTCTACAGCCTGAGGCAGAACCTGCGGAAAATGTTTATGAACTGGGAGCTGAGACAATGAAGGAAAATGTTGATCAAATAACTGAGAAAATCCATGAAGTGGGTATCAAAAAGGAAGAATAGTTGGCTTGAATTCAAACTCTCACAAAATTTTAAAGAAAGTCTAGCCTCAGCAATGTACTACTTGACTCTTTTCAACCCTGCACACAATACCTAAAACATCTTAAGCATATTCTGTTAGTTAATGGCATTGTAATGGAACTGTGGTAGTAATCATAGATCCCATGTAAAAATGTCCAGCAATATTGGGGACCAGACATATAAAAAGGGAAGTCTCACTATAATGATTGAGACTCTCCAAGAATATGGTAGGCAGCAAGCATCTTGTAGTTTCTTCGAACTATCAGCAGACCTTATTTCATTTTTAACTAATGCGCATATTTTCTATTCTTTTTCAGTTTTAGTTGGATACAACTAGCTATAATAATATCATGTACTTAAAGAAGAATCAATCCTCATACCATACAATCAACACGTACATTTACATGTGCTCAAAAGACCACATGATTTTTGTCAAAACTATCTACGTCAGAATCATCTGAGAAGTTTTTATTAGGAAACTTCTTTCTTTATAAAGGAACCTCAAAATCAAACTGGATGATGGTGCATCATATAATTAGGCTAAAAACTTGAAACCGCTGTTTGCGAAACTGCGGACAAGCCAAGGCCATGGAAGTTCACAGTATTTAAATCTAACATTTTCAAAAGCACTTTTGTTTATTACTTACTAAAAGGTTTTAATATGTTATCTTGACATACTCAGAAAAGCTGATCAAAGAGTGAATCTGGACATTGGGAAACTTGTGGTTAACATGAACATTAACATGATCACTAGAGAGAAGAAATATGCAATTTTATTACCTAATGGGGTGGTTTGAAAAGCAAAGACAGAAATATATAATAAGATATGACTATGAATGTCCTTTGTACCATCGACATTTTTGAAAGGTGCGTATGCTTTATTTAGATGCCTGTTTGTAAAACTTTATGTAGTGATGGGATACAGTATGATTACACTTTAAGCATACTTAGGGTTTCTAACATGATCCAATTTTGTTTAGTGAGAGGATGTAATTATAATTGTGGGTTCTATTTCTGGATGTTTCTATGGACTTTAATTTCCTGTCCTACATGATTTTAAACCTAATGTACCGAAAAGCGAGAGCTAGAGTATCATAAAAGACTTTGCATTTGATTGCTTGATCGATCACCTAGGGCTGTCTTCCACTGAACTGAATAGTCTCTTGTCGAATGATCGAATGGTTTGGATAGGTTGAGAAAGTGTGGTTTCTACCTCTCTTGTCCCACACTATTGGCTTGAAAATCACGACTCCATAAACAGGTTCATTACTCAATATATGTTTCATTCATATGATGATGATTCTACTTGATGTCACTAATTACCTTCCTTCAATATGTTCGACGGGGAATCATAAACTCCATTGGTATTGGTCAGGTTTCCGAGGCAACTTTTCATCAAACCGACCTACACTGTTTCAGTACCCCACTTGAATGAGCCCTCCACTCGAAACTCATGAGTGCGAGTTAAGAAAAGTACGAATAGCAATTTCACATAATTTATTTGACATTGTTCTCAGGGCTTGCTATATCAGTGCACGATGATTACTTGCACCCTGGAATTTGTCAAACTGACAAACATTATGAAAAAAGAAAAAAGATGATATAATCAGTTTCCATAAATAGTGCAGTTTCCGTTGGAGTTCTGACTTGAGGTTATATCTTTCCCAAAGCTGCAAAACCATGTCAGCTTGCCTTACTCACAATTAACGGAGGTCAACTAGCTATCAGTAAAAATATACATTTTATTGACCACTCAATAAAAGTATGGTACTTGACCAGTCAAGAATTTTGTAACTTATCGAGATCAATTATTAAAATACCTAGGGTACATCATTAGGATTTGGATCCCAGATCGTGTGTACAGCCGAATACAAGAATTGAACTACATAATTTCAATAAAACTCAAATGTATAATTAATTTACCCATCTTAAAATGACGTAGTTTTAATATTGAATGATTCAAAACGACTTCATTTCAAATGTGACTTCAACATGTCATTAGCTGCACCAAATCTGATTCCACATCATTATCGTGCACTTGATAAATATGTGAATATATCACCTTAGTTCTTAGCAATTTGTAGTTAGAGCCATACTATTCCAGTATGGCACTAACTATTTTTAATATACTGAGGTTTGGCCGTATTGCTATATTGGTCCCCTTGGGGTCACTTTGGCATAAATGTTCAGTAGCAGAGTTTAACAAGTCTCAGTTTGAGAAAAGGTGATCAAAGTAATGGATGTTATAAAACTAACTAATAAAGGTTAATCGGACTTTGAGAGAGGTAGTGAAAGATGTTGGAACCATATCTGATGAGTCAGTCTGCTTTATCTCAAACATGCCTGATTTCAAGTATAGATAAGTAACTGAGCTATGTGGGATGCATCATAAAATAAATAGTCCTAAGCTAAAACCTAGTATTTGGCATTCACACAAACATATCTACATTAAGATCGCGTAGCGCATGCTATCATTAACCATTAAATGGTTCATCTCTGATATCCTTCCAAATTCGCTAGATACCCAAACCCCATCTACCCCATCAACTTGAGGGTGGGAAAAGCAAGAGAGGAGCAACAACGGGGCTCTAAAGACGTTATATATCCAACCCTGGTGACCGTGGTGCCTCGAATGGTTTAAGTCGCTCACAAGCACTACACCATTGACATCTCCGATGAACATGCTCTCGTCCATCACCCTTGTGCTCTTCTTCATGTTGTGTATGTTCCTCCCAACCGAAGCTAAACCCCTAGACATTTTCCTTTGAAAGTTATAACAAACTTGACCAACTGAGTTAGAGACCTGGAGAGAGATTGTAGAGAGATGAAAGCACTAGAGAGGTTTGGGTATGAAATGAGTGAAAGATTGGAGTATATATGGGGATTTTAGTTGATAATGGTGCAAGTTGTGATAGGTGATGGTTTTAGTGGGTGTGGGTTTATCAACAAAACAATAATGCTTATGTGAGTGTGAGACTTTAAATTAGGAACTTCACTTTGTGCCCTCTTTTCCTTTAAAGTGGGGTCCTTCTAAAGCCAATATCTCTCCGACAAAGTTATAGGAATAATTCGTACAAAATATCATCTGTGTTTTTGGCATCAGAAATAATCTTGAGGATAACAGCAGCGTGTGGCTTAAATCAATACCTCTGATATGATTAGAGATTAAGTGGCTGATCAATAAATCTTTACTATTTGTGCAATCAGCAGTTATTGACTTACAAAATACCAATTACCACCATAATTGAAATGTTCACAATTAAACAGCATTTATATTTGGAATTTCATTATGCAAATGACAGTGTACTAAGTTCCTAACTTTCAAAAATCTTCATGTTGTTTTATTTGTAGGAAGTTGATATACCTAGTGGTGCTTCTGATAGTACTGAAAGGAGCTTTCACATTGTCAAGCAGCATTAAGCCTGATCGGCTCCACACCACTTTTCTACTTTTCTTCAGGCGCGTTTGGTTTTTTGTCATTGAGTTGGAACTTCAACGGATGTGTACTAAAACATCTGGAGATAAAAAGTATGCATGATAGAAATAGGATTCTGTGTCTTTTAAGCCCATGACATATCAATCTATTGGAAATGTGTTATGTATCATCCTTTAGGAAGTCAGTTTGATATTTTTACTATTAAACTACTTTATATTTTTTTAAATCTTTTGCAAAATAACATAATTGTAAATTTATGGTTGAAGGGATTGAATTAAGGAAGACAATAGTTTTATATAGGAACGAAGAGCATAATCTTAAAATACACGACGGTTGAGGAATGATGTTTATAAATATCAATCGTTAGACTGATAAAAATCAATTGTTGAGATCGTATTTTTCCATCCTACCAAAATATATATGCTCTCTTAAAACCTTTCCTATTATTGAATACCTGATGTAGTCTATTACTCCCTCCGTCCCAATTTGAGTGACCCATTTGAGAACTTTCACGGTTTTTAAGAAAATTGAAAAATGTGAGATAAAAAATAAGAAAGAGAATGAGTGGGATAAAAAGTATGAAAGAGAGTGTAAATGTATAGTAAAAAGTTTCTATTTTAGGAAATTGGAAGATCATTTTGGAACATTCAAAAAGTAAATAGGACACTCATAATGGGACGGAGGGAGTATATCTTTTGTATGATTTAAATTAATTTTGTATATATTTATAATTGAAATCAATAAAATGGAAAAAAAGGAAAAACGCTGACGGGCAGCTGGCAGACAATCACCGATCCATTGACTGTTAATAAACAACAATTCGACGACTCGCTGATCGGAAAACAAAGACCCAATTCGCTTACCGTCAATCTTAATCCGCGCCGCAACCAATTCGTGCCGAATTCGATAAAAAGGAGCCACCTTTGTCGATTCAATCAACACAATTCGGAATTTTAAAGAAACCCCAGATCGATTTTCGAGGCAATCGAGGTGAGGGTTTAGATGAAAGGCGTCTTCTTGGCGCCCGGGGATTATGTGCACTTCAAATCTCAGGTCCCTCTTCATAAGATCCCTGTAAGTTGATCTCCTTTTATCCTTGAAATTGGATCAGTCTGTAATTGTTAGGGTTAATGTTGTTGAATGTTTGGTGCTGTTTTGGTGTCCAATTTTAGATTTCATGGTTGATGTTAAGGTGTTCGTTATAAGAATTTATCAGTAGTTTGATGGTCAATGAGCATGTAGTTGTGATTCACAACTACTTGTGTTGGTCTTGTGTTATTATTCCACTCTGCTTGGTTTTATTGAATTCAAATATTAACCGGTGATGCTTCTTTACAGCATTAGTCTTTTTGTTTGTTTACATGTTGAGGAATATGCATGTACTGTGGTGTGATGTGGGGATTATGTTTGCTGTGAAGTTCTTAGAAAGCTAAATATTGTATCATGCCTTCTTTGTGGGTTGTGAGTAGCTGCATTTGTCCCTTTTGTATCTTACTTGCACCGTTGGTGATGTGTGTGTTTGATTTATTAAGGTATGCTATTTTGCTTTATTTCATTTGTGAGCACGTAGGTATATGGTATGTTTCCATGTGGAATTTACCTACATTAATCAGCGTGAACATTGATACGGTTGTGCCCTCAATAACTTTAATGGTTTGTAATAATACAGATCGGTAACAAACAGTGGCGGTATTATGATTATGGTCCGAAGAACATACCCCCACTTATCTGTCTAACTGGAACAGCAGGGACAGCCGATGTTTACTATAAGCAGATTATGTCTTTGTCTATGAAGGTATACTATTTACTTGCCTTTCAAAGACACTCTTTGTTTTTTTCCCGTCATGAAGCTCGGCAAAAAAATTAAACGGTAAATGTTCCCTGTACTTGTCCTTTGCTGTTAAAAACTCCTCTAGTTTGGTGGTTCCCTGAGTTTGGGATGTTGCTTTTAGATCTTTCGTTGAAACTCTGTTGTCATAATCAGATGGGACACAATGAGTTAATGTGTTTTGTTCATAAATGCAACGTGTTCGTTTATAATCAGTTGATCAAAAAATGACTTGGGATCAATACTTGAATGTGCAGGGTTACAGGATAATATCCGTTGACATTCCACGTGTGTGGAATCATCGTGAGTGGATAATCGCATTCGAAAAGTTTCTGGATGCTGTCGATGTTCATCATGTTAGCACTGCTTTATTTTTTGCTTAAACTTATTCAAATACTATTTACTGACTTAACAATTACTAATTCCAGATACATTTGTATGGAACTTCTCTTGGAGGCTTCCTGGCTCAGTTATTTGCCCAGTATCGTCCAAGACGGGTAAAATCATTGGTACTGTCTAACACCTTTTTGGAGACACGGAGCTTCGCTGCTTCAATGCCATGGGCTCCAATGTAAGAACTAAGAAGCATGTTTCTTGCTATTTAAAAGCATCACTCACAAATGCCAACTGAAGATTTCAACTAAGATGTAGTTTTTTTGACAGATTGATAGTGTTTTGGTTTTCCATTTTAAATAAATATTACAACTGTTAAACATATCTTAACAGACGTGTTAGACAACGCTATAAATATAATTTTATACGTCAACAAATTATATCGCATGGCAAACAATTACTTTACATATTACAACACCAGTAGTTTTAGTGTTATATCTTCATAAATTCGTTAATTAATTGAGTTGCTTATGTTTGTAGTGCTAGCTGGACTCCATCTTTTTGGCTTAAGCGATATGTGTTGACAGGAATTCGTGATGGTCCTCATGAACCATTCATAGCTGACTCTGTAGACTTCGTTGTTTCCCAGGTAAAGAATTAACATTTGATTATCTGCTGCACATCTTCTCTCATGAGGCGTAAGTTTTAATCGCCTGTATTACGTAACGTACCTAACATAAATCTATATATTGTTTCTAAGGAATATCTGATTATTCTTGTTTCCCATATACCATCGATACTGATGAGCATCTGATTCTCGTGATCTTCATTATTAATGGTACAAAAGTAGATGAGTTGTTTTCCATGTAAAGAACAAATTAGTTGCTCGATTGTTGGTTAAAAGGCAACTCTTGATTGCATGGAAGTGATTTTAATCTCAACTGCCAACATTTAGGTTGAAACTCTTTCAAGAGATGACTTGGCGTCCAGGCTAACTTTGATGGCCGATGTTGCCTCTGTGGGACCTCTTCTCCTTACAGACGCATTTATCACAATAATGGATGTGAGTAATCTTCTGTATTTTCCCTGAGATTTTTCTGTTCATCATACATCAGTTTTTTTTGTAAAACAAAAATTCATGATTTTCGAACTTGTTCATGATGGCAATGCGTGTAGACTAATGATTACTGTGCAACTCCTCAACATCTCAAAGATCAAGTGATGGATAGATACCCTGGTGCAAGGCAAGCACACTTGAAGACGGGAGGTGATTTCCCACACCTCTCACGCTCAGATGAAGTCAATCTTCATTTACAGGTATCGTGAACGGTTACTGCTGGCTTATGATTCTTATTCAACCCTTCCTTAATTATCCAAGATAATTGAGCATACAATAAAACTTAACTTTAACATTAATGAAAATTCGTGATGTATTAACTTCACCATTCAACAGTTACACTTGCGTCGAGTTGGGGTTGAACCACGTGGAAGTATAACTCAAAGTATACCAAAAGAAGCCACCAGCGGGAGCTCCAGCTCAATAACCTTTGCAAGACAAGAAATCACCTCCCTACCAAATGATGAAACCGAAGTCACCAGCGAACCACCAAACAATGAACCACAAGCCACTATCAATGAACGCCATGAAACTAGCGACCCTCTTAGAGATGAAGACGACAAAAATATTGTCCATCCACCAACAAATGAGGAAGCAGACATAGTAGATTCAGCACAAAAGGATAACGACACAGAAGAGTCGGATGATCCCAGCTCCCAAAGACACTTCACGGAAAATGAGCTACCCTTATCAATCCCTCTGGACGAAACAACCACATCCCAAAGCTAGTGAATGAAGCAGCTGCAAACCATCTGTCTCTATTTGTCATCATCAACTGACTTGCATTTGTACATGTTGGACCATTTCAGTATCTTGTCTAGCAGCAGCAGCAGCAGCGGCTCTTTTATGTAAAAATCTAATATTCTGATTGTTCAGATTATTTGATTAAGATTGTTTTGTGGCAAACAATAAAGTGATGTCATTTTGAAACAAATAATATCCAAATTGTGTCATTGTATACAATGTGGGATGACGTCGCAGGGCAAGTTGATTGTGGGGCCCAAAATGCGCGCCAAAAACTGCGGAAGAATGTTGTTCATCCGAGGAGGAAACCAACACAAACCCTAAGAACAGATTTGCGTATGTTTTCGATGCTAGAGACGATCGAAGCGTTTGATTAAAATTATCATTAGATGAAGAATCTCTTCAAGCAGAAGCCTAAGACGCCGACGGAGCTCGTCCGGCTGACTAGGGAGTTGCGCCTTTTCTTCGATCGTAACACCGAGACTCGCGAAACCAAGCGTGAAGAAAAGGTTTGATTTTTACTGAGCCCTAATTTTTTATTTTTTCGCTTTGGAGTATTATTTTAAAAAATGTGCTGTTGATTTGATGGTGTGAATGACGGATTGGTTGGTGTTTGTAGATGGGGGAGCTGACGAAGCTGATATCGGAAATGAGACGTGTCTGTATGGGAATGGCGAGAGTGAGCCTAATCAGGAAGCTTGCGCTCAGTTGACTCGAGAGTTTTTCGAAGAGACTTTGAAACTTTTGATTCTATCCATTCCAAAGCTCAGTTTAGGGGTGAGTGCGGTAGCACTTCTGGTTATTTGTTTTACTTTGTCTGAATTTATATAAAGAATGTTTAGTAGTTACATTGATTTTATTGCAGGCGCGTCAAGATGCTACTCATGTTTTTGCAAACTTGCAACGGCAACGTGTTCAGTACAGACTTATTGCTTGTGAATATCTTGAACAAAATCTGCATATAATGGATATTTTGATTCCAAGGTGAGCTTTCATTTCCTCTTCTTTTTCTCTTTTTCCATGTTCAATTGTATGTTTTGAAAAGCTTCTTATTAGTGTTATTATGATACTTTGCAATTTTGGTTGACTTTTTTCTGCTTGCAGTGTTTAGTAAGTTCACATTTTGATCTAACATTGTCCAGGTATGTACTCGAATCAGATCATATGAAGAAATTCTTTGAGTATATACAAATTCCTAATTTTGATATCGCATCTGATGCTGCTGCCACTTTTAGAGTTAAGTGTGGAATGTTCATCTTTGTTTTTATTCAATGCTGATGAACTGTTCTGTTATCTTCATATTCCTACGTGATCTTATAACATTCCATATAACACTTCTAGGGCAACTACGGAATTTTCAATTTTTATTTTCCTGAGAAAAGGTCACGCGATGCTGATCAAAAAGTGTGAAGTTAAACAACTCCGTTCCTAGAAACAAAACAATGTAATTGTGTTCTAACATGTTTACTACACTGCAGGAGCTTTTTGACAAGACACAAGCAAGTCAACAGTTGCAGAGTTTCTTACAAAGAATTATGATTGGGTAAATGCTCAATCTCTCTTTCAGTATTGGCGGACTAGCAAGCCATATTTACCTTTCCTACTTAATTTAGAAAGACACGAGAAGTAAGTATAATGCTTAGAAACTGTGACTGAGCAGAAACCTGAAAACTTGTGGATACGGCCTGAATTCCTAACGGAATGATAGTAGTGGCAACTGTGTTTTAATATGGACTTATTTTAGTCGGACCAACAGTTTCTTGACTTATTTGTTTGTTTTTTGTGTCAGTTTTTCTCTCAATACAAATCACAGTTGCTGGAGTCATCAAATTATATCACAAGAAGACATGCTATTAAGGTACAGTTGATCGAATCATACAACTACTCACTCATTCTCTGGAATGCAACACTTGGAAGTAATATCAGCTGACAATGGCTTCTAGTATTAACAAGGCGATTTGTTTCAGCTGTTAGGAGATGTCTTACTTCATCCATCTTATGTAGCTGTAATGATTAAATACGTGAGCTCATTGGAAAACATGAGAATATTGATGAATCTTCTCAGGGTAAGTAATTGTATTACGACCTGATGTAAGCTCATTTCAATCATAAGGCTCATTGATTGCATTTATTATGTTATCTTCCTCATTTTTAATTTGCAGGACTCGAACAAGTCAATTCAGTTAGAGGCATTTCACGTTTTCAAGGTGTCTAGCTAAACTCTAAGCTTTCGTTGCCTTGCAAGTAAAATGATCATACCTCAAGTGTAGTTTCCCACTGCCTTGCAAGTAAATTCCTACTGCCTTGCAAGTAAAATGATCATACCTCAAGTGTAGTTTCTATTCAGTACGTAAATGTAACTTGGCATATTTGCTTTCCTTACAGACAACGAACAATTTGAGGCAGACAAAGCTCAAGTGGTCAAAGAGATAGCTGAGCTCCAGCCCAGAGATCGTTCATCTGTGGAACTTGAGGCAGATAAAGCTAAAATCATTAGTGAGTCAGCAAGTGAGCAAGTAAACGACAATCCATCTACTAACCTTGATGCGGAGAAAGCTGAAGAACAAACTGCTGGGATCCCACCATCAGAAAACAACGAGAATTCTGCAGATTAAAATTGATTTGCCTGTCAACTACAATTTGACAAGTCTCCTTGTACAGCATGAGATGCTTTTCTAAAATTGATTTCTGTCAACTACAAATGTTACATGTTTTCTGAGTTATGTTTGTCTGTTTAAGGTTGGAAAAACTCAAATTGTGAAATGAAGGCATCATTATATTTATAAGTATGTACCAAAACAAGCCATAATATGAAAAGTCTGAAACAACTAATAATTCAAAACCCAATGCTACAACAAATAAGTATGAATGATAAACATCTCTAAGGTCACAACAAAACAAGTAGAAGCTCGCAACCTACGTGCATCAAAAGGAAACCGGATCATAAAATCATGTCGCCAATCATACTAAACATGTGCCGCACTGTAACTGTTTCCATTTCCATTTGCGCCATGCTGATGTTTGTCAGAGACTCCACTCTTCTTCCTCTTCAATACCACGATCCAAGTGAAAATTTCCAATATAACTGCAACGGCGCCTATGGCTATGATGATACCTGTGTAAACTCTCTTCCAACCATCCTGGCCGAGAATTTCAAAACCCTTGTAGACGTTGATGATACTGAGAATAATAACAGCATAGCCGGTAGCATGGTGATAGACATTCCAATATATTCGGATCTTGTGGTCCTTCTTTGGTCTCAAAAGCAAGGCAAACACCTATAAAATTGATTACGAAAGCATGCATTAAGTAAAGGCATCATAATAATAACACTGTAATGAAAGACACAAGCAAGCTTCATGAACTATCCATTCTTTAATTATTGCAAGCAGTGCTATGTGGGTTCCTCATCACAATCTTTATCTTTTCAGTATTTAATTCTTTGAATGATGATGCGTGTGGCCACCAGCAGCTCAAAAAAAGTATTTGTACCAACATGAGTTGAAGCTGCTAAGCTAATGAACGTTAAATGTGGACTAATATACCTGTCAAGATACTCAAATCACAGGCCCATGTACTGATTTTATGTTTTCATGAATTGATTCTAACCCTCAACATCTCACTTTTTGGACATTTCAACCTCAACGTATGAAAACGGCACCAGATGCTATTAATTATTTTCAAAGGTAGCCAAGTTGTCTTTTTCATCAGCATCAACTATTTAAACAAAGCTTGTAACAAAAGATACCTGTAGAGTTCCGAGGCAGAATAGTGCTATTCCGATGCTCCTGTGAAGACTGTATTCAATACCAACTGATTCACTACCAAGCTTGAGTCCAGTAGCCCATCCAGCCACTCCAACTATGTAAGCTGATGCTTGGCATGTGATGTGAAGGTAAAACCAAGCTGGATCAGCCGCCTTTGACACCTTAAGATATCGCGCAAACATGGCCCCTGCTGGCATCAAAATTCCCCAACTGATCGCATTTAAGATTCCATGTGTCTGCAATACAAAAATCAAAACAAACAAAATCAAAACACAAACTCAAAATCAGGTCTCCATAAACTAATCAACACGAGATCAAACCCGACCACTGAAAATCAAACCAACAATGACAGTTCAGTTTAAGATTTCAAAAAATATTTTCAGCCAAAAGTACTAAAAAACGACCTTTTTGAGGAATTCATAACTCCAAAGCAGGCTTCAAAAATATAAGACGGGTTTTAAAAATAACAGATTTTAACTCTAAACAAGTCAGAGTGGTCAAATGGAGATCAACCAACTCATAGGACTAATTCAGATGACATCTCATAACCTAATTCCAACCAAACTACTCTAAAAATCACTCCTTTTCAACAAATTCTAAACTCCTAACCAGACCTAACAACACAAAACATGACGTAGCAACTTTCAACTAATAAAAAAGGATCAACCAAACAAACTCACATTCTTCTTCCTGATCTTCGAAGCAAGTCCGCTATTTCCCGACCCACCGATTGCTTGGCCAGATTTTAAATCAATAGTACTCATGGACTTAACATTATCTCCACTAGTAGAATGAATCTGAGGCACCCCTCCACGCACCGGTCCAACTTGCCAAACCTGATTAACCTTCGTTCCACCACTAGGCAAATCAATAGTAGCAAAAATAATCATCTCATTCCCAACATAACTAGCACTCAATCCACTAACACCAAAACTCAACTTCCCTTCAGCCAAACTAGTAGTATAACCTGTAATAGGCGAAGTATAAGCTCTAACTCCAGATGAGTTCTGCAAAGCTACCAAAGATTGACATCCAGCCATTCCAGACCCAGTTGGGTTTATAGCCCAAGCAACCCATTGGTTGGCTAAGACACCTGTTTGACGGTAGGCAATGGTGGCTTTATTAGTGGTGTCATCGTAGGTCCAATGGAGGTATGAGTTGAGGACAGGGAGGTCATTGCAAGATGCGAAGACTTCATTGTTTCTGAACTTGTAATTGTTGCAAGTTTGAGATGAAACTGATGCGATGAGTAGTGATGAAAGGATGAGCAATAGAGATTTGGTGGTGGTGAGTTGAAACTGAAACCCTAAATTTGATCCTTTCATGCTGGAATTGGGTAAGGGCCTAATGGGGTTGGGGATTTGGAGGTAAAGGTTGGAGCTTTATTTATATGGAGTGAGATTGGGAGGTAGGAGATGGTGTAGAAAATTGGTGGATTTTGATTCTGGGATTTTCTTGTCTTGTGTAGAATAATGTAAGAATTAAGAAATAATGTAAGAATTCTGATTTAAGGTTGATTTGTTTAATTGGGGATTTGTTAAATTTGGGTAAGTAAAATAACGCTATTGTTGGAAGGAAATATCTTGCAACTTTTAAGGAAATTCTCATGTATCTTCTTAAGAAAAATTTTAAGGTCTTACATGAAAGAATTTATGTCTAAGTTCTTTATTTTGAAAGAACGAGCAAATGGGTAAGAATCAGAAATTCTTTCTTGACGATATAGAAGTTTGTATGTGTAAATGAAAATGAGAGGTGAAAGAGTCGTGTGTCTTTCAAAATTAATCAGTAATTACACAGACAATATATTTTACGGAAATATAATTTGCAATGTTGAGATGAGTTATTATTCTCTAACGGAAAATGATGTTATTGAGAGACTTGAAATTCCTCTCATCTTGTGATTTTTCTCATGTAAAATGAAAATGTATAATAGAATTATAGATTTGAGAAAATTAAAAAGATGGATGAGTATGAATCTTGTGGGTGTGAGAATTGTTTATTTGATAAGATTTGTTAATGATGTCTTTAGGTTAAACTCCAAGCAACAAGTGAGCCAGTTGGTCACACTCGTCAAAATTAGATTATGACATGAAAATGGTGAGGGACTCCTAAAGCCAAAACTCTGTATCTCTAGAAGGTCTGATTTGGGTACATTTCAATCAACATTTTTAGAGAGGCATCTTTGGCCAGTATTTCATCTTGATCATAAACCTAAAATTATTATATAAAATCAATAAATTATATGATATTTGATATGTAAATCAAAATAACCTAATGTGTTACTGATTGACTTCTTAAAAAGTATATAATCAATATGACTGATGAATACTGGGTGATCAAATAAATTCAACTCACAATACCAATAAGAAATATAATAATACTAAAAATATGAAAAGCAAAAAGCATGTGTTTACAAAAAAAGAATAAAACATTTAAAGGGGATTTGGTATAAAAAATTATGGAACGAAACTAACATTTTACCAACCTAACCAACTAAAACCTGCTGTCTTCCAACCACTCAATTTTGCTTTAATTCTTATCTTCTCTCATAATCAAAGTTACATTTCAACCAACATATTTACATTATTTTTAGGAAAATCGATTTTTCGACCAATCAAGTCGATATATTGTTGGAATTTATCATGTCTGAGAGTATATTTATAATTTTAAAACTATTGTAAACTTTTAGACTCAGTAATTCTCAGTCCAACGCCTCTTTTATTTTATTATTCAGAATAAAATACGAACCTTAAACACATGTCCATTAAGTTAATTACTGTTAAGACAGTTTGATATTTTCATGGATCCATGTCGGCCACTAATTACTCTATGACACTAATCTTAAAGTAAACTATATTAAATTAAATATTAATTCGGCACAAGTCACACATTTTTTTGAAATTAAAATACAACTGAAAAATACTCAGACAGAAACAAAATCGTTAGAATCTATAAAAATCAATTTAACAGCTAATCTATAAGTTGCGTTCACATGTGGAGCATACAAAGAATTTAATTAGGGGTAATAATTTAATAATTTCGGAATTTATTATTCATCGAGCCACGTGTGAACATATGGGACGCCTGCCATCAGATATTATTATATTCTGATAATACGATTATCTAACAAATTGTAATTATTAAGAATAAAATTATATGAATGACATCAGTCTTACATCAAGCTGACGTCATCACAAAGGTTATGTTGTAACTTCATATCAGACTAGTTTTTAAGGTGAGCATCCCTAGCCTTGTGTCCCTAGCAGATATATTCGAAACATCACTCGATTTTTCAGAAGACTTTGACTTGTTTAAACCAGGGAGGAGACCCTTCCTAACAAAGGACAAGAATTTCAGACAATACCCTGCTGTCCCTAACATAGTTTTGAACACGTCCCATTGCGACTCTTCAAACATAGTAAACTGTCTCATTCGAGTCTGAAAATGTCAACAAATCTCAAACCACAACAAATAGTATTCCCTTTTAATTTTCCAAACTGCACTTACAGTCGTCTGTAGAACATTATCAAATATCGAAGTTGGCAAACTCCTTCGCACCTTCCGGACACCAACTTTTATTGACTCATTTCTGCCTGCCGGAAATGCCTTATGTTAACAAATTACAGGTCAGTTGTCTTTGTTGACATCTTTTTTCCACACTGAAACTCATTACAAATTATTTAAGTATTATCGGAAATAAATATCTGCAAGTAGATGCATTTTTCAACTACCAGCATTCAAGAAGTTACACTATCAACGTAAAATCTCTGATTAAAAACTTCCAAAAGCATATCAACTCACCTGTATTTGAATGAAAAGTGTAGACCCAGAGCCACCTACTCTCGCCCACTGCTGTCTCGAAATGGTTCGGAGCTTTGACCTGCAAGCATTTTAGTAATATCTTTATCAAAACATGTATACTTTTCTTGATGGAATCACCTAACCAGCATTTTGAAATAAATATTATATTAAAAATGTCTAATGGAATGTTATCTGTAATCACCTAATATCTTCGCCTGCTAACAACTAGAAGTTACTTCCACAAGTACAACCTGTCGAGTTTTAGCTTCTACTGATGAGTCGAAGAATCTGGGATCATAAAGAAATACCTTACCCGGTCCCTACATTTGGCAATGATATGAAGTATGAACTGCTCGCTGCCCACGCAGGTTAGCTAACCTGTAACACTTATTTTACAGAAGAACATGTGCAAGCATGAATGATGGAGGACATCTCTGTCTCCACTTTTAAAAGCCAAAAGATCATGATGCAGTCGACATTATGATCAAAAGCTAAAGAAGCAAAACGGTTGCAGGGTAACTTCACAAAATGAAAATGACAGTAAAGGGAAACAAGCAGAAATGATTTATCTTTAGTATGGGGTATAGAGAGTTTATATATGCAACTTTTTCATCAGTAGGGGTCATAAGTTTCCAAACCATTCCTCAAGTTGGTTAAGCAGAAAACCGGAACATGGAATGGAAAACATTGGACTATGCTATGCAACTGTCGAGGTCAATTTTGTTCAACTTCTGTTTACTTACTGCACTTACCTTCCTGTGTTAGAGTAGAAACTTACCTGCACCAGTTATAATAACACCTGCACATATTTGGATTGCCATGAGATAGACAAGTTCCAACAACAATACACACGAATAAATTCAACTGTTACAGGTATAGTAAGGTCCCAAGTAATTAAGATACTGTGGCATTTCGTTGGTAGTAGTTCCAACTAGAGTTTAAAAATTTATCATTATCTGAGTAACTCAGCAGCTGATTACTCTAACTAAGATATGATTTTTATATGTTATGCAGGCCTCTTGGCCAACTGAATGGAAACTCAATCATGAACGGAAAGGGAAGTCTGTTTCTCATGAAGTTCCTCATACACCGATGTAACTTCTAATTATAATTTGCGCAGATACACGAGCGAAACCACGAATCTGAACAAGCCAAATTATGTTTTGTTAGAAAAAGCAAATATTATGCTCAAAACTTTAAATTGCAATACAGACAAGATCAAATTCTAGTTGCGATATGGGCAGTGTTTTAAGCTTAACTATCAACATTTTATCTAAATGGGCTAGCTGGAATGTTTAACCATGTAACTGACCATATGCTACAACTCTAAAACTCTGGGTTTTGCAACCAATAAATCCATGGTTGCCTGTCAGTCGAGGACCATTGTGATCAGTGTTATTAATACAATCCTTAATGGCACAATAGATTAATCTACAGCTAACAACTGCTTCTTAAAAAGGGAGAAGCGTGCTGACTTCTCTAAAAAAAATTAACTGCGAGAAACATCCTCAAAGCCCTAAGTGAATCAAAATACTGAGGAATTTCATATCAGCAGCACATGGTGAGGTATCTCATACATGCAACTCGTATAAGAGCGTGCCAAAATGTAATAACTCTCAGTGTATCAAAATTTCACAAGAGAAAAATGTGGAACGAGGCAAGGGAGAGATAGTGACACCATTTTTGGAACATGCTCAGAGAAGATCCATCTGATTCTTCAATTTTAAAATGAAAAAACGAAAAAATTTGTTCAACAGCAAAGGCCACCATCATCATCAAGACTGCTTCCTTCCCAAGTCCCTTTCCACGATTATCTAAACATATCATGTAAAACTTTAAAAAATTACTATACAAAGTAAAATTACCTGAAATATAATTGAAACAAAGAGTGTTGAAAATACTGATATTACTCTGTTCAGTAGATGCAAAACAGATAAACGGCCACATTTTTGGTTCGGTTTTCATGATTTCAACTTCCGCAGCTTTTGAATCATCCATATCATTCATGTAAATTTTCACATCTCCAACCATAGCTGCAAATATGCATTAAATACTAAGATTATTTACTTCACATTATCAAATATACACTTAAAACTCCCGACACAAGATTAGTGACACTTCCTGCTCGATTTTATCACACTATCCAGTCTTAAATATGGTGTCAATAAAACTTATTAACACTGCAGAGTGCAGATAGCATGAACTATACAATACCAAACATCTGATCTGCTTAACCCAATCCCAAAATATCAGTCATATTTCTCAAACCCTCGTATACAAAACACTCATTCAAAAAGTTGCAAATTAAAACTTCACAAACCCTAAATAAACAAAACAAAAAAAGATAAAATCTTGATAATATGAAAAGATCAAAAGTGGACGGAGAGTAGTACTTATGGATCTTGAACCCAAGTGAGCTGCATCTCATACTCTGATCAACCTAAGTGGCTCGGAACCGGTGGTTTCTAGAAGCGCAGGACTCTGCTCCATTGACGGTACTGAAGGACATCCTCCTTCTTACACGGCAACAAGAGCAATCGCATTCTCTCCAAACTCAATCCGTTGTCAATGCAGTTTCCGACATCGTCAACGGCGGACGTTTGGGTCAAACCCTCGCGATTTCAAAAGGTAAACTTTCTGATCGATTCCAATTTGAGTGGCGTCGTTTTACAAGATGAGAAGGCCCAATATGGTTAGGCAATTAAAAGACCAAAACACAAGATGAGCAGGCCCAATATGGTTAAGCAATTTCAAGCCCAAAACACAAGAAGACTATCAAAACGGTGCGTTTTATGGTTCAAAATGAGTAAAATGTCAGGACTGGGATTTGAACCCACGCCCTTTCGGACCAGTACCTGAAACTGGCGCCTTAGACCGCTCGGCCATCCTGACTAGTTGCATATTTTCCAATAAACTAATACGTATAATCAAATAATGCATAATTTATATTCTAGATTGTTGTGACGTGTCCTTCCACTCAAGGAAAAGTCAGATTTGAACGGCATTTCTCTATAGTCTTCATAGGTGATTGATTCGATACAGAAAAAAGGGTTTTTGTTTTGGGGCCCAAAGCCATATAATGATTGATACTGGAACTCGAGAATGACTCCAAAACCAAAGCGAATATCATTCATTGTTAACTGTTTAGATTTATTAGATAACCCTGCCCCTGTGTAGATTAAACTGGTCAGTTTGAGCATCAAAATTCCACATTATTTATTAATCATGTCACCAACATGTCCTTATCCCAAATCCCACATCCACTCTATTCCACGTTTGTTTATTAGTAGAGTAAACCTTAAGTTGAAAAAAGTGTGTCAAAATGTGGACTTGGGTTTCCTCAACCAACGTCTCATTTAGGACAAATGTCACATATTTGAATAGAGAATGTTCAGAAATCAGAAAAGAGGATCAAGCTTTACCAGCAACTGTCCATTTTCAATGACATTACTGATATTTTCAATTATCAATTTAGTAAGCATACTCTTAATTGATGTGCACAAACCTATCTTTGCCATCTTGTACCAAAGTCCCAAAAATGATAGATTGTCCTTATGACTTAATTATGAAGTTATACACTTTCATTTGTGGTGGTAGTCATCAATGCACAAAATCAAAAGAAGGGTTGATATTAGTTTTGAATTTCATTCCCAAAGTTTGCATCTTTCTTTAGACCCATTAATGCCACTCTCCTTATCAAAAACCTCCATTTCTTAGTCCACCAAAGCTGCAAAAGATATAACCCTAACCTTGACTTTACTGTAAAAATCTCATAAAGGGGCAAAATTACTTGACCCCATCTCCTCCTAAATTTCTCAACTTTTTCTTTATCATCTCAACTTTATATCATGACTTCTTACTACCTTTAGCCCTACTGCTCATACCCTCTATAAGTGTGCTTCAACCATGTCTTACTTTGGATTCTGATTTGTGAACATAAAGCTGATTGCTTTGGTGTAGTTTTTGTTTCTTGATTAAAGTTGAGGCTCCC
Source organism: Sedum album (assembly GCA_006409495.1). Classification (NCBI taxonomy): domain Eukaryota; kingdom Viridiplantae; phylum Streptophyta; class Magnoliopsida; order Saxifragales; family Crassulaceae; genus Sedum; species Sedum album. Next base: position 82,567 of record QZGG01000742.1, read on the forward strand.
ATCTACTGATTTGAGATATCTTTGTTTGGTTTCAACAGGTTTCATATCATCTGCAAGAGCTTTGTTACTCATCTGTAAGTTCATATATTTTATAAATTTTGTGACTTTCATATTCTTCTTAGGTTTTGTGTTTTAGGTTATTGACTTGTCAAATTAGGGTTCTGAATTTTGATATCTTGGAAACTTTGTGTGTGATATTCAGTTGATTTGTTCAATATGGAGTCTCAGCAATCAGTGATGCTACAAAACCCATCAGATGTTGTTCATGTTGCTCCCAAATCAGGGTCTAGCTCTGAGGTCCAGAATTCGAGCAATTCGACATGGGATTTTGGTGTCCAAAATAGGAGCAAGGTCACAACTTTATCCAAAAATTCAGATGATGTTATTGGTGTGGTTGAGGTTTTTATACACCAAGCTAGAGATATACACAATATATGTATTTATCATAAACAAGATGTGTACGCTAAGCTTTGCTTGACTAGCGATCCGGACACTACGGTTTCAACGCAGATAGTGAATGGTGGAGGGAAAAATCCTGTTTTTAATGATAATGTTAGTCTTAATGTTCAAACTGTTGATGCGTCGGTGAAGTGTGAGATATGGATGCTGAGCAGGGTTAGGAATTATCTCGAAGATCAGCTGTTGGGGTTTACTTTAGTTCCACTGTCTGATGTTTTGAAGGAAAATGGTGGAAAGTTGTCTCAGGAATTTACACTGTCTTCAACTGATTTGTTCCATTCACCGGCGGGATTTGTTGAGCTATCCCTTACTTACATTGGATCATGTCCTGATGTGTTGGAAGTTTCAGCGCCACACTTGACTGCAACTGTGAACGGGAATGGGAATGGTTTGGCTTGTGTCAGCTCGCCTAATGAAGAACTGGAGAAACTCGAGTTTCCTGATCCAAATCTGCTCAATGAGAACAATCTCATGGTGTCTGAATACTTTGAATTGTCGGGCACTGATCTTCAAGGACCAAACTCTTTTGATGTGGAGACAGAAGACAAATTTGCACAAGAAAAGTCAGTTGATTTTTCTCCGGTTGACACATGGGGAAGTTTCAATGGAGAAAGCAACATAGGGGAGAATCCAGTTCACGCAGCACAAACCGAAACTATCACCAGCAGTGTCTCGACTAATGAATCCCCAACTCCATCCACAAACGAGTCTGCTAGCTCTCACTCAGTTCCCAGCACTAAAAAGCTTCCAAACAACAAACCAGACACTGGTGAGGCTGAGAGTGGTTCATCCAACATTCCAACTCAGGACTTTGCAAAACTAGCTGTTAATGTTCCAGTATCAATCGAGCCAGACCAGAAAGTCGTGCAGCAAGACTACGTCGACATGTACTTAAAGAGCATGCAGCAATTCACCGACTCATTAGCAAAAATGAAGTTGCCAATGGACTTAGAGAACAACAGTTCTGTAAGTGTGTCTGCTGACAGCAACTCTCCTACGTCCAACGGCAACAAGGGTCAAAAGGTGTTCTATGGAAGTCGAGCTTTCTTCTAACTCTTCCACGAATAAATTCGCAAAGGTCTGATAACTGTTTGATCTCTTAGGTGATAATGAAGTGAAATAAATTGTCTAGACCAGAGAAACTTCCATTTCATGCTCTTATTTATAGAACTTGTAAAGAATGGGAGTTCCTGGTTAATTTAAAGCTTGTGTAAGACTCACGTTTCTAGTTAATTTGCTTTTGTGACTTGCATTTTTATGATCTCAGGAATATACTGTGAAGTAAGTTAAATTTCTCAAAATCAAGTTAGATGCATTTAGAATGGTTTGAAACATCCATCTCTTAGATTATAAACGAATGATTTACCGTTAGCTGTTACTCCTTATCCGTGATTTCATCTTACTCGACAAAAGTAAAGTTATGTAATATGTGATAATCGTGTGCATAAAGAGTAGCAGTCTAACGGATAGTCATTCGGTCTCTATCTATAAAAATCGATGGTTCGAATCTTTCTGAGTGCATCTTCGAATGCAATTAATGTCCAAAAAATCACAGTATGAGCATAAAAATGAATTGAAAAAACTTATTTCTTGAACAATTCAAAAGGCCAATTTAGGTTTTCAGGTGCAATTTTGTGACAAAATAATCAACTAAACTTAATAAAATAAATGTAATTATTTGTTGAGAAGGTCAAAATCTAAATGATCCATTGTTGCCTAAAGACTAGGTTATTTACATCATTGCATTTTCAATTTCATATCTATTAAAAAGTATGAACAAGTAAAATCAAAACCCTAAACATTAAAACTTTTATATAAACAATTTGGTGATTGGTTATTTCATGAATCAAACCTAACAAACTTGAGCTATTTCCTCTAACAAATTTTTATTTATTTTTTGGTGCTTGCTGCATTTTTATCATAATTTAGTAATTTACTGATCGTTCGTATTAAAGGTCGAATTTTTATGTTTTTATATAAAAAGACAACCTTGAACTACTTTCAAATTCCATACACAAACTATTCTGGGATTTTGCTCTCGCAATTTGACAGAGTATTTGTGTTGTGTTTCTTGAGCTTTTGCATGTTCACAAGAACTGATTCTGGTGAGTACGAATAAAGTTTTGATTTTTACAATTTGGGTGTTTGATTTATGCATAAAGTTTTGGTTTTTATCGACTGGGTATTTGTTAGATGATTGAAGTTTCAATTTTTATCAACTGGGTGTTTGTTAGATGAATGAAGTTTGGATTTTTATCAACTGGGTGTTTGTTAGAGGTATAAAGTTCCAATTTTTACATAAGAATATTTGTCTATTTGATGAATAAGTTGGTTTCCTTTTGATGATGATTTATATTTTATGATGTTTGGGAAAAAGGGTGAGTGTTGCAGATGGTTTCCAGCAGAGTTCAAAATTTTGTATCTGAAAATGCACAAAGGGCTTTAGATTTCTCAGCACAACTAGACCAAGAATCAATGGAGTTAGCCTATAACTTGGATGAAAGGAGAAGCTCACAAATCAAAAATGCCAAATGGGACTACTGGTCATCATCCGCAAATCATAGATTCAGACACTGGGATCCTACAAATCATCTATTAGATGATTTGGAGGATGAATACAAGTCAACATTGTTAGAAGATCAGCTGATGTTAAACAGTACAGGTGGTCTAAGAGGTTTAGATGGATATGTTGGAAGAATTGGTAGGAGATGGTCTAGTCGGCCTGAGCTTCCCTCGAATGTATGTCGTTATTTCAACCGAGGATTCTGCAAACATGGGAGACATTGTAGGTTCTTGCACGAGGATCCGTGTAGTATGCTTAGCCCTAGTGGAAATGAGCTGGATGAGCATATCATATCTCCGCAGTCTTTGGAGGAACTTGAGGTTGAGATCATTGAGTTACTGAAATCACGAAGAAGGAATCCTATTTCCATTGCTTCATTGCCTATGCTGTATTATGATAGATACGGAAAGGGACTGCAAGCTGAAGGGTACCTTACTGAGAGCCAAAGGCATGGAAAAGTTGGGTATAGTTTGACAAAGCTTCTAGCTCGTTTGAAGAAAAGCATTCGCCTTATTGATAGGTAGAATTTCTCCAAATCACATGTCTGGTTCTGGTCATTCAATAAATACTGATGTTTTTTGCTGCAGGCCCAATGGACAGCATTCAGTCATACTGGCTGAGGATGTTCCAAAATATATTGAGTACTTCGGCGAGAAAGAAGAAACGGGAGCTGCAGGTTCGCGCCAGATATATCTTACTTTCCCTCCTGACAGCTCTTTCACTGAGCAGGACGTATCTGATTACTTCGAGTAAGGAAGCCAAAATCAACTTTTTTCTTGAGAATAACTTCACGCCTAGTGATTTATTAATTTCTCCTGTCTTCAGGAACTTCGGCCCTGTTCAAGATGTGAGGATACCCTGCCAAGAAAAACGAATGTTTGGATTTGTTACATTTGTTCATCCGGAGACAGTGCAAGAAATTTTGTCAAAAGATAGTTCTCACCATTATGTTTGCGGTGCTCGCATTTTGGCAAAGCGCTACCGCGAAAAAACCAGACCCTCTTACAGGTATAGTAACTGTTTCTTGAGACATAACAAGACATGCTTGATCGAAACACAGAATATATTTTCATTGCAGGAAGCAATCTTGCAAATATCAGCGACAAATGGACTGCCAAAAAATTCAATTTTGTAAGTTTCAAATCTTTGAAGAAATTGAATTATTTTACTTTCCACTACATAAATAAATACATCCATGTTAACATCTTACCTAGTGCGAGCTTGCGAAAGCATGCGGATGAGGCAAGTTATGGAGATTCAGAAGCGAGCAATTAAGCTAGAGCAAATATCCATGATGGAAACATTACCTGAGCATTTGATCCAATCTGCCTACTATGGCACAAATGGAATCAATTCAACTCAAACTCATTTAGCTGAACAAGAAGAAAGTCAGCACCCATCCGCAGGCGTCCTCAACCAGCTGCTGGATTTTAAGAACCCAGCACTTTCTATAGAAGACAACAATGATCCCCATGATGACACAGTCAGGTATATTTGTATACAATCTTATGCAACATTTTCCACAATGCTTACATTTTTCCATAATCCATAGCTAAAATTTATTCTTTACCAAAATATACCTTACATTTTATATTGTTTTCTGTTGGAGAAGCCTGAACCTCCCGGAGAGTCTATTTTGAATTTCGGGAAGGAGTAGAAGTACACATAAAAGTTCGGAGAAGCGCAACAAATTTCAACCTAATGAACTGGCACACATACCTTGGTGTCCTTTTAGCATTTGCTTCCTTTCTAGCTTTTCTCCATAAATTATCCATGCTGATGCAAACAAGACGACACAGAAAAATAGCAACTGATATAGAATTACTTGATACGAACAAAAAAGTTGAATTAGCTCATGATTCCATAGACTGACTCCTAGTGAAATAAGAGTGTGCCTCAATAATGTCTGTTTCAAGTAGTTTCCGAAATCTAAAACTACTTGAATATTTACATAAAGTAAGATATTTTACTATAATAATAAGATTTTGACTATATTTGGTTAATTATTTATTGTTCAAAGTTCAAACCACTCTTTAAAACATTTGCATATAATGAATCTATGATGTTTTTTCTGCCACTTCAAACCGGCAATCTTTATTAAAGGACTAACTACAGTAAAAGCCAATAAGGTTTCCCAAAACGAGAAAAATATGGCGTGTAAGAGAGCACTGGAAGAGTGTGCCAAATATTGGAAGGAACTACATGATAAGCGTATAGAATGAATCACCATTTTACCCGCATTAATGAAAATAGCTACTTTTTCGAAATAAATTCAGTATATCACTGCTAGAACTTGGAAAGTATTAAAGAAAAAAGACTTACATTTCAAAGGGGCAGCTTGTTATATTTTTTAAATGGAACTGAAAGCAGGGGATTTGGACAAGCTTCGTTGCCTCATCACTTCTCTAATGTTCTCAGCTTCGCTGAATCTCCCAGCTTCTGCATAAATGTTACACAACAGTACATAATATCCCGGTTTTTCAGGCTCTAAATTAATCAGCTTCTTTGCTACTCTTTCACCCACATCCAGTTCACCGTGAAGCCTACATCCGCTTAAGAGCGCACCCAAAACAGCTCCATCAGGTGCCATTGGCATCTGTTCTATTAGTTCCTCCGCTTCGATCACTGATCCAGCTCTAGATAAGCAATCTACCATGCATGCGTAGTGTTTCAGCTCAGGGGAAATTCCGATGTTTTTCATCATTGCGAAGTAGTTTCGGGCGGATGAGACTAGTCCTTCATGGGCACAAGCTGACAAGACGCCTAAGAAGGTGACATCATTAGGCTTGATGCCTTGAGCACGCATGGAGTCGAATAGACTTAACGCCATATCCACTTTGTTGGTCAGACCATATCCGAGAATTATAGCGCTGTACGAAATCACATCCCTTTGAGGCATCTGGTTAAAAACTCTGTGCGAGTAACTAAGTTTCGCACATTTGACATATGCGTCAATTAGAGCATTGCCTAAGCTCAATCCCAAAAATAAACATCTCCTGACACACCATCCATGCACGCTCTTTCCTTCTTTAAGTAGTCCCATTTGTCCGCATATCAATAACAAGCTCACCATCACAACGCCATCAAGCTCCACTCGATCCTCAACCATTTCCCTAAACACAGACAAACCTGCTTCAGACTCTTCCTGCTGAGCATACCCAGCTAACATAGACGTCCACAAAACAGAATCTCTCTCACTCATTTCATCAAACACCTTCCGCGCATCCACCACCTTCCCAAACGTCACATACATAAACACCAAAGCAGATCCCACATACAAACTCATCTCAGCCCCCATTTTCAAGCACAACCCATGTGTCAAAACCGCATCTTTTACACACCCAGAAGCCGCACAAGCACGCAGAACAAGCGGAAGCGTAAACACGTCAGGCTCCACTACACTCTTCCTCATTTGCGCAAACAATTGGACTGCTTTGTAAGGGTGATCCGATCTAGAGAACTCACCAATGACAATGTTCCATGAGTAGATGTTCCTAGTAGGCATATGGTAGAAAACAGACAACGAATGTGGAACGAGTGAACTGAAACTGGAGTATAAAGATATGAGCTTTGAGCTTAGGATGACGTCTTGGTAGAGCCATGTCCGGATGAGACGAGCGTGGAGGTGGCGGAGGTGTTTCAAAGATGGGGAGGATTGGAGCAGGGAGAAATAGTAAGAGATAAGATTGCTTTTGTTTGTACGAGGAAGATCCGATGATGTTGTGGATTCGAATCTGACAATGAGAGACTTGCAGTTGTTGGATTTTATCAACCGTTCGAAAAATCTTAATCTCATTCTCATCACCATCCAATTTCAATTGCACACAAACTCTAGCTTAAACCAAAATATAGGATAGAAAAAAGCATATTTGCAACACAAAGTAGAATTTATTAAATATGATAAAATAAATATTACATAAATTTAACAAAAACATCCGTCAATAATTAGTATCCGGTTGGAAACTCGCATGTTCCGAATCCTGAAATAAACATTAAATATACGATTAATTAACTAAAAATAATCAATTAAATATTTAAATTAAACAAATGAGAAATACTTACGGGGAGGTTGAGTGACGACGTAACCAGCGCCGTTAAAGTCACACGTGCCAGTCGCACGAGCCTTCTTCTGGTAATAGCTATTGAAAGCGTAAGATGCATGAGCTACTAGTGAATCAGGATTATGACACGTGGCACCATCTTGAATCGGACGGCAATCAGCACCTCCTTCTCCGCAAGCATAATCAATCCCTTCCTGCAATTTCTCCTCCGTCGCCTCTCGCTCGCTACGCACCACGTCTGCCCCGCCGCTGCCGGAATCTGTACCTTACTTCTGTTAATCGGCGCTGAGTCATCTCCGGTGAGTGTGATGTCGTAAACCTTCTGTTGATTCGGGTAGAAGAGGCCGTAGTTTCGCTCCGACACCGGTCCTGTTTTCTGATTCTCGTTGAAGAGAGCGAATAGGTAGACGTCGAGCGGCTCATCAGGCTTCATCGGCGTTCCTTTTCCAGTCAACACTCTTTTCACGAGATTTCCGTTATAAGCAGCGGCGTTTTCGAGGCCGGCACCGATTTCGTTCTGGTCTCCGGCGGAAGGCCAGCCAGTTTCTGTTACGGAGATCTTAACGTCGTCGTATTGAATCGCTTTCATCGCGGCGAAGACCGCGTCGACCTGTGCGTCGAATAGGCTTGTGTATGTTAAACCACTGCCTGCATCATTCACGCCTTTGTTGTCTTTTAGCAGAGCGTAGTCGAGCGAGATCGTGTCGGAGTTGGCCGCGTACGCGAAGAACGGGTAAGCGTTGACCATCATCGTTGACTCGGTTTTGCGGAGGAATTCGAGCATCGGTTTGATTGCGGATTCGATTAACTCGGGTTTGAAGGATCCGGATGAAGTCGGGTAAGACGACGCAAGGCAGCTCAACGCAATTGGAGATGAGATTTTAATATCCTTTAAGTTGACTTTGGTCAACGATGTAGACGTTGTTCATAGCTGGGACTAAGTGGTTAGTTGTGTTGTTTGGGTCGACGAATACTTCATTGCCTACTGCGATTGATATGATTTTGGTGGCAGGGACGTGAGTGACAATGTTGGATTGAACCCATTCGTCAGTGAATGATTGATCAGCTGCGGCTTTGGCTAAGAGCTCGTTCGGCATGGCTACTACGACAGAAATGTTGGAATCAGCTAGAGCTTTGAGTACTGATGAGTCTGTGTCGTAGAGCTTTACTCGGTTGATGTTGTGTGTTTTCAGAAGCTCGACGACTTTCGAAGGGTCAGGGAGATCATTAGCGATCCGTCCCCAGTTCACACCTATCTTTCCGGTACCATCTGCAAAGGCAAAATCCATGCACATTAAAAATTAGTTCATTAGATTACTACTAAAGAATACATACGAGATCCAAGTAAAAAAGTATGCGAACCTGATAACGCGAGGAGAGGGAGGAGGCAGAGGAATAGCACGAGGATTGGTGTCGAGGAAGACATAGCTGAGTACAATGTCGAAGATTGTTTGTGAGTTTTTGAAAGAAGCTATGAAGAGGGCTTATGTTTAGGATGAGGGGAGGATGGGTGGGGATTTTATAGAGATGGGGATTGAGGAGTGGAGAGGTGGATGAGGAAACGGGGACGAGTGAATATGAAGTGGAGTAGTGGACCGAGCCGAGTTGATGAAATCATCTAAAGGATGACCGACCATGACTAACCACCTACCTGCCTACAAACTCGACCGTTTCAAAAACATGGTAAAAATCGAAGAATCTTCTTTTTAGCGTGTTTTTTAGTTTCTTTTACTACAATTCTAGCCTAATAGAAACTTGACACGTTTCATTATTACACGTGGCATAAATTGACAGGCCAAATTATGGAAATGTAGGGGAGAATGTTGTGGGGATGGCTGCAGGAGATCTCATATTAGTAAATTTTTAGTTGGTGCCTTGGTGGTTTACTGGCAATTTGCTAATTACATTTCATGATGAAAAAAATAAGAATTAATTGTTTGTCTAATTGAGATATTCATAATGATTAATATCAAAATATCGAACGTTGCCTTGACAGCTATGTGATTTAAATCATGTTTCAATGTTCTTGTCTTCTACCAAATGTTTACTAATTTCATTACCTACATGATTACATAGAATTTATGTTCTTCACGAAAGAAAATGTGTCATTTCTGAGCTTATTTTTGCTTAATTAAATCCACCAGCTTTATCTAAAATCCAAGAACAATTTGTATCATTTCAAATTTATAATATATATCTTGAAATTTTATAAGTGAATGTGGTTAAGAAAATGTTGGCACAGTGTAACGCGGCAAGTTAGGTGGTGAAGGTTTAGAGATTAACTACCTAAAAGATAAGGGAAGGAAACAACTACAAATAATATCAAATCACCATTAAATAAATGTCTAATGGTGACTCAAAGTAAACCAATTTGACTAAACACAAGAATTTGTAATGCATAATTAGAAACAGGTGAACGAAAGAAAGGTGCATGAAACAGTAACATTAACCTCTGCCACATCCTGGACATTGGGACGTAAGCATGGGTGCATGTTAAAGTAATTGCCCTTTTGGTATTGTTTTATGACTTTAAGTGTTGTTCATATATCCACTTGTAACTTCGCAAATGGAATACCGTGCAAATCTGTTTAGTTCATTTTCAAGATCTTGTTGTGTTTTGTTGGTCGATAAATAGTCTTTGTGCGTGGTGTGGTTGGTTTATTCCGACTAGTTTTGGATTGTCAAATGGTAGTTCATGTCGGCTTAAGCATCATCATTAATAGAAAACATAATAACACAAACCTAAATTATTCATCATAATGTGTATTGTATCTATATCTTGCCTTGCAAGCAAAACAATAAATACATTAGGCTAGTGTCACAGGTCTGGCCGAAGAAGGTGATGAATTCTACACACTATTCTCCACTGCCGAAATTTGAGATTTGATTTCACATTCTGATCTCTGCATGAATCATAAGTGTATGACCTGAAGCTAGATGAGTAGTACAAATGTCAAAATCTTAACGTATAAAAACGGGACACGTTGTTGCACTCCGGTCGACATCGAAAGTGGCAAGAATGAACATCTTACGCGCAATGTGATTGCATGGTTTCTTACTCTATATTCCTATCCAATTTATGAAGCATGTTGTGCTAGAATAGATAAATGTTGATGTGGACAAGTAGAAGATGACATAAAATTACACATTGATGACGATTTTTGTCATCTCTTAATGGCAAAGTTTTATCATCAATGCATCTTGTTGCTATGTTTTGGACTGGTTCTTGATGATAGTATATGATGTTGGAGTAGTTGAGGTGGGAAGAAATAGGAAGGTAAGCACATGTGAATGCTCACATCAAATTGCCAAGTTAACTGACATTGGATCCTCTCCATTTCCAGCTCTAACTGCTACTAGTTTTACTAGCCCTACATATCTACATCATTTCATCAACTGTCCCAAAACTACAATACTTTATCCCCTATGTTCATGTTGTTGATGATGTTTGGATTTCGAGAATATATCGATTGCTACTATTTATGTGGAGTGCAATCTCTGCATTCCAAGAAAAAAAGTATTAAAAAAATCATACTCAGGTATTCAAATCATGTCAGTTGTCAGATATTTAACGTCAGTAGTCGATGCATACAATAATAATCTATTGAATCATCAGTTACCTTTAAAGCAACCTTTATGAAGATTGTGGTAACTTAGTTGTTATTAATCCAAGTCTAAGTCTATGATGGACTGATAACATCTCTTACCCAATTAGTAGATGGAAATGTATGATACATAGGTATCATTTGATTTTAATTGGTTAGCATTGAGTTAACGAAAAGATTAGTATCATGCATTTGAAAATACATTGCGTGCATTTGAAGGTTCACAAAAATTCCGCTCAAAATGGATAAATGACGTGTCATATGACTTAGCTCACAAACATCCTTGTATTCAACGGTTTAATTCAATCATAAAGCTACCGATTTACCGGTTTAATGACAATACCGGTCGGACCAGTCTCTCGTGCAGATTTCCGGTCCGGTTCGAAGTAGTATGATCCTCTCCAAGTCTCCATCCAAATCTTCTCTACCCAATTTTCCCAATTCGAAACCCTAATTTGCAAACGAAGCTTCCACGTCTCATCTCCGATCCCGATGCGTTAATTCGTCATACAATTCACGGTGTTCTTGTATCGAATCGTACGATTGGAGGCGGAGCAAAATGGATGAGGTTATGACTGCTGCAGATGCGTCGTCAAGCTTCAGATCTAATTCATCTCCGCCCTTTCTTTCGCCTCCCAATTTGCCTCTTCTATCCGCTTTCCTCTCCTTCGCTCTCGCTCAGTTTCTCAAGCTATTCACCACTTGGTATGTCTCGCCATCTCTTAGGGTAGCATTTTGCATCTCATTTGATCGGACCTTTATGCATTTAGGTTACAATTTGATGTTAGCTTCTTAGTAAATTTCATTTGATTAGTTTTATAAGATTTGAGACTTTCAGTTGATAGAATTTCTTCGACAGTTTACGATCCATTTTGATGCGTGTATGATTGTTTGTCAGAATCTGAATTGTTATGTACATTGTGTGCGATAATTATTCAGAGTATTCCCCTAGATGTGCAGGTACAAAGAGAAGCGATGGGATGCCAGAAGGTTGCTAGGATCTGGTGGAATGCCGTCATCACATTCAGCTACAGTCACGGCTCTCGCTGCTGCTATAGCTTTACAGGAAGGGACTGGGGGATCGGCATTTGCCATTGCGGTTGTTTTAGCATCTGTTGTACGTATTTGTTAATCAGGTCTTAATCATTTTTTGTATTGAAATGGCTACTTTGGATAGATATGCATTCATTTTCACGAATATGGTTTGTAGTTCTCTTGATGTGCATGTAGATTGAGGACCAGATATATTTGGTACTAAGCTCTATGCCACTACTCTTGCAACTGTGACTTCATTGACTTTATCAATCAATTTATAAACAGGTTATGTATGATGCAACTGGTGTAAGGCTTCATGCTGGACGACAAGCGGAAGTAAGATATTATCTTTTTATTTGAATTTAAGCAATTTTAGAATATACTTTTGGTGGATCCCTAAGGTTATTAGACTGTTTCTATAGTTTCCACAGTTGCATTATTCATTGTGCTCATTACTTGGCTAAATTTTTGATTCAAACAGTTACGGTCTCATAGTCATTCATATTGTTCTCACGGTTGCAAATGCAATTATACTTAGTTGAACATTGAGCCACTTGCATATATCTTGTTCACTAGACGAGGATACGTAGTTACATTAAAGGAAGACACAAATTTTCATCGTTTACTAGCGTCTAAATTTAAGTAACTTGAATGTTCAAGCTATGTTATACTTTCTTTTATTGACAAGCAATAATATTTGTTAACATGTTATGAAAAGCATTACTTATTCGTCCATGGGTTGGAGAAACATAACTCTTTCTGCTTACCCACTGATTCAATGAATATATCTAAGGTTTTATATGATGTAATTTTGCAGTTGCTAAATCAAATAGTATGTGAGCTGCCTCCAGAACATCCTGTCTCAAATGTAAGACCACTGAGAGATTCACTTGGCCACACCCCCCTGCAGGTTTGTGATTCCTGTGACCACAATTTATGCTTTACAACATATTGAACCTGCATATATTTCCAGTTGTTTTACTACCGCTCCTAAAAACATTGCATATGTTTCCAATAGATTTATTACCGCTCCTACAAACATTTCATATACTAAAAGCATTGCAAACTCGGCAGGTTGCAGCGGGTGCTGTCTTGGGATGCATCATAGCTTTCCTCATGAGAAGTTCTGGTTGAAATTTTCATACATGGATGCCATAATGCATGTACACTGCCAGAGTCACCGCTACTCATCCCGCTAAAATATCAAATTTATTTGTGTGAGTAATATGTTGCCCACTTCGATCAATTATTTATACAGAGCTACGAGTAAAAACAGTCTGAACTGAATGTAGTGTATAAAGTTTTTGGTGACAAAACAAGTCCACAAATCAGATACTTTAAAATTGTCAGTTAGCTCGGCAGGAGCTTGCAACTTCAATTCTTGCTCAAGTAATTTTAGTCATCACAGTCATGGCTAGTCCTCCAAGCGCTAGTTCCCGCCTGCAACGCTTCCCTCAGGTGCCGCAGCTGCATCAAAGTAAGTTGACAAGAACATCACACAAGCATCCACTGTCACCCCCGGCTCCTTAAGCAACCTAAATAGCCCTCCACGACCTTCCTCCGGTATCTCAACCTCCTCCTCAAACTCCTTCAGCCTTGCGTCCAAGTTACCATCTGAAATCGACATAATGTCCAGTCCCCTCAGAACCACATCCAACTTATCAATCACCGCCTTAAGCGTCCCTCCTTCCCCCTCCCATCAGAGAAACCCTCACCCCCTATCGCCGCCATTGCCTCATCCATCGTAGGTGAAGGTTTCAGCAGTTCAACAAAGCTCTGTGTTCCATCTTCATATGTCTCTACCTTTATTATCGAATGCAGTAACGTTTGCACTCTTGCATTCGTCGAAAACGCTCTCAACTGTGCTTCGTTCTCCATGCCTTCTCCTGCCATGCTGATAAACCTTCTCTATCCATCAATGTTGGCGTTGATAGTAAATATATAGAGTGAAGCGAGGGATGATCACGGCAGTTGCGGGAATCGTCGCGACTTTTTCTCAGTTTCTTATTTCGTTTTTGGTAACTAAATTCGAATGAACGTTTGGAAATTTAGTATTCCCGACACGAAAGGAAAGACATACACGACGCCGTTTTCTTACGGAGTGTCAAAGTCAAAGCATAACTTAAACTACTGCTACAAATGTTCAGTCAAAATGTCAAATAGTCACTCAAATGAAAGATTGAAGCTGAACCGAGAGGAATCATTGTCCGACGAATAAGCCCGACCTTTCGATTGATTCGCTGGTGCTGGAATCTGACAAAAGCAGATCAGGTGATGGATGTTTCCTTTTCTAGGATTTAGCGTATTTCTGTTCTGCCCAGCTCTGTATTAGCTTCAATTTTGCTGTGAGTGGTCATGCCCACCATCTGTTTGATAAAATGCGGATTTTTGATTCTTGTTTCTCTTTAAAGTTGTCAAGTTTTTCATGCGCATGCTGTTTCAGGTTTAAGGAGGGTTAGCCGTTGATGATAATTTGTTGGAAACAAAGATTTTCCGGTGTATGTGGCCAATATTTGTTTTCAAGTGGTACGAAACAAAAGCTGAAAAATTGAAAATGTGTGTATGTGTGGTCTGCGGAAAGAAAGTTTATTCTGCTGAGAATCGAAAGAGATGTTAGTTCCGAGAATAAGGAAAGGTATCACTGAGAACCCGAAGAAGCTCGCAAACTTGATTGACCTTGTAAATCTTCCATCCACTCTCCGGGAATTCGTAGGGAGTCCCAAATCTCTTGTCTTGGATGTTTTATGCACGTCTGGTCCTACATAAAGACAAACAATCTCCAGGTGTGAATTTTTTTGTAGTTATTTTAAGTTTTAATGGTACTTGGTAATGCAGTCTGATGGACACAAAGCATGTCGGATCGCTATTATTGATGATCTAGATGGGTAGCCAGCATATGCTTGAAAATGTCTGCAAATTAGTAGTTTCTTTATCTTGGAATGAATATGATGGGATGTGTTATAGTGCACTACCATAGTGCAACTTCATGTCTGCCTGGTGGTACGTGGAATATACGAGGGCCGGAAAGAAAATTTAATGGAAAAATTGAAGTTTGTTTGGTTAATCAAGAAAATATGATAGGAATTTCTACAAAAAAATTCACTCAACTTTCTGTTTGCAAGTGACTTTCCTTTAAATTTTCTACGTCATTTTCTTTCATATATTTGTTACTAGATCCTAACACACTGTGTTATGAAGTAGGACACTTTTAATGAAGCAAATGCCCTATCATTAACAGTTGTTTATTGTTTATGATTAAGTAATACAGGAAGATACATTCAATCGTTAATGGTGAGTTCCCAGATGTAAATGTTTAAGTAAATCTGGAAGTGCTGTTGTTCAACTGATTTATTTCTATTCCGATTTAAAATAAACAAGTATATATCTTCCATAACTCCATCCATAAGTGATTCCCTTGCTCTTTGCAGGATCCAAACAACAAGAACCTGGTGAACTGTGATGCCAAATTGAAGAGCATTCTCTTCGGTAGATCCTGTATTGACCTATCCGAGCTTCCAGCTTCAATCAAACTGCATTTCCCAAAAGAACCAAAGTAGCTTCCATCTTTAAAATATCAGATTATACCTACAATCATTTTTATGTGCCCATTAGGCCATTACTTTTTGTGTATTACAATATGAATTTATTTTTTAAAATATATTTTATTTTTTGTTAATTATGGAAAATGAACTCTCTGGAAAGACCTGTCTTCCTCTCCAAGTACTACAGTCTACAGCTACAACAGTCCAATTGGAACGACTTTCAATTCCTCTACATTTCATTATTCACTCCATTGTCAATTTCTCGCTGCGACCATGTCCGTTGTTTCTAGGGTTTTTTCCCGAATCCCGAGGCACGCCCCCTCTCCCAATCCCGCGCATCCGTTGCCTCGTCGATCCACCAGCGTCAAATCGATACGCTCATCGATGCCCGAAGCAAGGTACAACATTTTAATTGGATTTCGGCTTCGTTAGAGTTTAGGGGTTTGCTAGGGTTTAAGTGGCTTCGTTAAAGTTGGTATTTTTAGGGTTTAGAGTGGTTTCTGATTTTTTACTTTATTGCGTTGGTTTTTTTGTATAGAATTTCACAAGGCAGATATCTCCTTTGCACAATATGAGTGCTTCATTTTTACAAAGACTTTGTTTTTCTTCTCCTGCTTCTTCGGAAAGCATTGAGAAGGAAGGCTCGAAGAATGGAAGTGAAAATGTGACTGCTGCGGAGAATGATTCTTCTGGTAAACCAACTGAGGAAGCTAAGGATCAGTCAGGTTGTTGTAGCTTTTTGCAGTTTTTTAGTTATTCAGCTGATGTCGGGGACTGAGTTGGCTATGCTGTTATGTTTTTGTTTTAGATGCCGAGGAGGTGGAGCTTTCTGTTAATGAATTGGTGAAACTTGTGACGGAGAAGGATGAACTACTGCAAACAAAGCAGAAGGAGATCGAGAGCATGAAGGACAAGGTTCTCCGCTCTTATGCGGAAATGGAGAATGTAATGCAGAGGACCAAACGTGAAGCAGAAAATTCTAAGAAGTTTGCTGTACAGGTTTGTCAAATTCAACATTTATTATCTTTTGTTGGTAATGCTTTTTGTAAAAAATTTGTTTTGTAAAAAAATTGTTTCTGGATTGTACTATTATGATGGTTTACAATGATATGAAAACCTGCTGCAGGGTTTTGCCAAGGGCTTGTTGGATGTCGCGGATAATCTTGGAAGAGCTTCTTCTGTTGTTAAAGAGAGTTTTATAAAAATTGACACGACTACAGACGCTTCAGCGGCTTTGCCCCTTCTCAAAACACTGTTGGAGGGTGTTGAAATGACAGAAAAGCAGCTTCAGGATGTAAGTAAATTAGTAATATCTACCCCATTGTTAGTCTTCCTTGATATAGTTCATTATATAAGCCGAGTAGCATTTACAAATCTGTATACCAATTGCTAGATTTGATTCAACGGCATACCTAGCTTATACTGTACTAGTTAGCGAACTACTAGATTTTATATGGCTGATTTTGGTGACTTGTGATTTCATTTTTGCTTTCAGGTGTTCAAGAAATCTGGAATTGAAAAATATGAGCCTGTGGATGAGCAATTCGATCCAAATAGGCATAACGCTGTTTTCCAAGTACCAGATGCTTCTAAGCCTGTTGACACAGTTGCGGTTGTACTTAAGGTAAAAATTCATCAACTGAACCATACAGCAATCTTCAATGTGTGTGCGACTAATTATTCATATAGTTTGCTTATTGACAATTGATGTCTATACATGTAGTCATGTACTGCAAATCGACATGTGCACAAGTAGTGCATACACTTGCTGATTTGGGTTATTTCATAAGTTAAAATCACAAGCTAATCTTGTAGCACTTACAAGATAGACCAGCATACTGATAAGTCTTTCAGTTACAAAAATAGTTTGTGCTTTTTACATTACTTTAGAATTGCTGCTGCTAGTTGATACAAAGTTTAGGGTTCACCGGCAGCATTCACTATTTGCTCATATATTTTGCAGGCTGGCTACTTGCTACATGAGAGAGTCCTTCGGCCTGCTGAAGTGGGTGTACGCGTAGCACCATCGGAAGAAGAAAGTGCATAAACATTCATCCAATATCCTAGCCAAAGTTTAGATTTCTGCTTACTTTATATGGATCAGTGGAACAGGGCAACGTCCCCCTTGCCAACTATAAAAATGTCTTCTGATTTGTCTAAGCTCATGTGATATGCTCATGAAATCAGATGTTACCAAGTGATCTTTTTAATACTCTAGAAAATCGAGTTATGCACTTTCCGAAGTCCCTGCAGACTTTGCGCTTTTTGTTTATCTTTTTTCCAGCCACATAGCAACCAGGGTTAGATTTTTGTTACAAGGGTATTGGGGGCCTATGAATAAATCAATCCTGTTCATCATTCAATAATCAACACTCCATA